>CAUYLG010070100.1:0-86536 GCA_963573385.1 Cacajao melanocephalus
CCCAACTGCACATTATCCTGGGCTCTATGTTTGCTGGCTGTGTGACTTCAGGAAATGAGTCCCTGTCTGTGTCCTGGCTTCTTTCTCTACCTTATATATTCATTTCTGTCCTATCTATTCCATGTGCCAAAACTATACCACGGAGTTCCAGCTAGATGGGGGGCTGAGACAGGAGGATCACTTGAACCCAGGAGGTACAGGCTACAGTGAGCCAAGATCATGCCACTGCATTCCAGTCTGGGAGACAAAGTAAGACCCTGTCTCAAAAAACAAACAAAAAACTATAACACGGGATAGAGTATAATGACGGTTATTACTAAATTATGCTAATAATGCTAATTGAGATTATTGAGACTCTTTAGGCATTCAGGCCTCTTGGTACATACATTCTGCCTTTCTGATGGGGCTATAATTTTCCCAGGGACAGAAATTATGTCTCCTTTTTTCAAAATGCCTGAAATAAGATTCTCCAGGCATCATCACCATCTCAACTGGCGGTACAGACTGAAGAGATGGCAACAGACAGCAAGCATGCTGCCACCTCCATGCCCTGGCCACGGCAGCCATGGCTAATCAAGTGCATATGCCCGGCCACTGATCAGTACTCCAGCAGGCAAGCTGCTTCCAACCTATCAGACATCGCAAAGAGGTAAAAGGCCACCTAGTCTAGGTGGCATGCATGGCCTCTGACATGCACAGATACTAACTATTGACAGGGCCTCTGAAAACACAGCCCACCTCCACAGATGGCTTTTGAGCACTCCTGTGAGCAGTGGGGACAAAGAGCCTGATTCTATCTCCCTAGGTCCTCCCCTGCCCTTTTTTTTTCCAACCTCAAAGTCTTTTGAGAAGATCAGCAGGATGTAAATTATTAAATTATAATTCCTAGTGTCCTATCACCAACAGAGTCTGTAATTTCTGACACAGGAGAAGGGGAACAAAGGACAGAATTTGTGGTGAATCCACAAAACTGGACCTAAAACCTTCACTCAGTTCTCGTAGTCACCTCCCAAATATATCCATGCAGTCAGATTCATCTCCCTCTGCTCCTCCCCTGTATCCAAAGACCATGGGGAAGGGAGTGAGTACATATGGGAAGGGAAGGAAAAGCACAGGATTTTCCAAACTCAAAAGTAGGAACAGACTGGGAGCAGCAGCTCACGCCTGTAATCCCAGCACTTCAGGAGGCCGAGGCAGGAGGATCACTTGAGTCCAGGAGTTTGAGACCAGCCTGGACAACATAGCAAGACCCTGTCTACACAAAAATATTAAAAAATTAGTCCAGTGTGGTGGCATGTACCTGTGGTCTCAGCTACTTGGGAGGCTGAGGCAAGAGGACTGCTTGAGCCCGAGAGGTCAAGGGTATAGTGAGCCATGATCGTGCCACTGTACTCCAGCCTGGATGAAAGAGATGACAGATGACCTTGCCTCCAAATCAAAATAAAGAAAGAAAAGTAGGAATAGGCCGGGTGCAATGGCTCACGCCTGTAATCCCAGCACTCTGGGAGGCCGAGGTGGGTGGATCATGAGGTCAGGAGTTCCAAACCAGCCTGCCCAATATGGTGAAACCCCGTCTCTCCTAAAAATATAAAAATTAGCCAGGCGTGCACTTGTAGTCCCAGCTACTCAGGAGGCTGAGGCAGAAGAATCACTTGAACCTGGGAGGCTGCAGTGAGCCAAGATTGTGCCACTGCACTCCAGCCTGGGTGGCAGAGCGAGACTCTATCTCAAAAAAAAAAAAAGTATGAATAACCCTAGGCCTCAGATTCCTGTGCTTGTAAAGTGAGGGACTGGCTAAGATAGCTCCTAAGGTCCCTCTCAGCCCTAAAAAGCTTAGTGATTGTAAATGTATTACTTAGCAGTACCTGCGACTTTGTACCTTCCAAATAGATTT
The DNA here is from genome assembly GCA_963573385.1 of Cacajao melanocephalus. Classification (NCBI taxonomy): domain Eukaryota; kingdom Metazoa; phylum Chordata; class Mammalia; order Primates; family Pitheciidae; genus Cacajao; species Cacajao melanocephalus. Next base: position 1,895 of record CAUYLG010070100.1, read on the forward strand.
CCCTTCTCCTTCCTGCTATAGCCCTGGGCTAACAGTACAGGAGGACACTTCATTGTATTTCAAGAGACATATAACAAGACCAGGTGTACTCACATGATGCCCTTTCTCTGAAGAACAACTCTATTCTCTCGGTGGGACCTCGGATATTCCATAATAATGACGATGATAACAACTGTGATTTCAAAGCCCTCTCCTGTTTACTGTCTAACAGTCTCTCAATACCCCGCGTGAGTCTATATTCACGCAGCCCATGTACACCCTCCGCCACAGCAAAGACCTAATTTAGACAGAGGCAAATTAGCTCTGTGGGGTGAAATGCATTAACCAAGTCTCCCAAACAGCACAAATCTAATTAACTGAAAATCAAAATTGCAAAGCTGCCGAAAAAGATTTCCATGGAAGAAGTCTCCCAAGGATTGAAGGAAAGTTGTGGGCCATGTGACCTGCCTAATCCAAGTCTCGCCGCTAAACTGGGATAAACGCAGTTTGGGTGTTTGGGTTTGTTTGCTTTTTCACTGATGTTTGTTTTCTCTAGATCACCTTTATCGCCAGTGGGCTTTAGAGAGCTTATCTGGTACATGCAACAGCCACAAAGAGCATCCTTTCCAAGGAATGGGCCCAGCCTTGAAGAACCTTTGGTGCTATGGGAAATAAGAATTCGTACCATTTCCAGAAAACCTGGCTGGGAACTCCTCCCTTCCTCCCACATATCTGCCCTGCCTCCCCCAACATAGGCTCCCCTCCAACCGACCTCCAAACCCCCAAGAAATGCTGCCGGCAGTGGAGTCTAATGTCCCCCATCTGTGGTCCTTGAGTTGACAGAGACACGCTCAAATCAGAGCCCTCACCCCCAATGACAGGCAGGTTAGCTGGGCCTGGGTTTGTCTTTTACTCCTCGGACCTGCCCCAGGCAAAGGACACCAGGACAAGCCATCGGTATCCAGCAGGGCTCCTTTTGGCTCCAGAGACCATGAGCTCTTGCTCTTGGTCAAGAGAAGATAGAAGACAGTTTCTATACTTTCCACCCCACACTGCATCCCTGCTTTAAACTGTTCATGGCTCCCCTCCCTGCTGACCTAAACAGTGGTTCTGAACCCTGGCTGCACAGAAAAATCACCTAGTGAGCTTTGAAAAACTCCCAAAGCCCAATCCACACCCTCAACCAAGTAAATGAGAGTTTCAGAGACATGAGCATCCCTGCCCTTGATGATTCTACCCTGCAGCCAAGGCTGAGAACCACAGCTCTGGACTCACGTTTCTCAAACTTTCCAGTGCACACTATTTACTTGGGGCATCTTCTAAACATGCAGGTGCCTGACTGAGCCAGTGGTCACATAGGATCTCGCCCTGTATTTTCCGTCTTCCATCTCTTGCCAATGCCCACTCATATACTCCACCATGCATTCAGCTCCCCAATGCAAGATGCTTTACTTTGCCCAGCGGCTGTGCCCCTGCCATTCCCTTTGGCAGGAAACTCCCTCCCCACAATTACTCCATCTCCTGGAAAAACTCCTACCATCTATCTATTATGAGCCAAATTGTGTCCCCTGCAAAAATTCTCACGTTGAAGTCCTAAGCACTTCAAAATGTGACTATACTTAGAAATACGGTCTTGACAGAGGTAATTAAGTTAAAATAGGATCATAAGGGCCCATGACCATTCTAGACGGTGGGCCGTAATCCAACATGACCAGTGTCCTTGAAGAAATCTGGGCACAATTTGTACATGTATACCCATACAAAGGGCAGGCATACAAGGCACTGGGAGAAAACAACCATCTAGAATCAGGTCCATCTAGACCTGCGATGGACCCTTCTCTCCCAGCCCTCAGACACAGCCAACCCTAACAAAACCTCCACCTTGAACTTCCCAGCCTCCAGAACTAGGAAGCAAAAACACCAGTCTGTTGTAGAAGCCGCCTAGTCCATGGTACTTGGCTACAGTAACCCTAGTGAACAAACACTCATTTTTCAAGACGCAATCCCAGGTACAGCCTCCTGTGGGACGCTGCCCGGACCCACCCCAGCAGGCCCACCTCTGTGGTCATCCTCGGAGCCTCCAGGGTTCCCCGACCTTCTTATCTGACAAACAACTGCTTGTGAGCTCAAGGCAGAGCCCTATCTCACCTGTGTCTCTGTGCCTGGCACCTCACACGGTGCACACAGAAGGCGCTGATAAACAGGAACCTGAACTGAAAGTGGAGCTCACCTTGCAAGCAGTAACTTCTCAGCAAGTTCCCCTGCCTGCGCCAGGGCCCACTGAGCCTCCCTACTCTTGTTTCCCACTAGGCAGCCAAGAATAATCATTGTTTTGAGCTGGGTTTTGTTTTTCTGGTGTGTGTGAGTTTTCTTTAAGCCACCATATTGAAATGCAAACTGCCAGGTGTTAGAAATGCTGCCCCCAGCCCGAAGAGGCAGCTGGTTTCCACAGACTAGCATTTATCATATTTGCAGTAAATACACAAAAGGTCTTCAATTCAAAACCAGGAAGAGAAAGTAATTCTTTTATCAAAAGGCAGCGGTGACTAAATGCTGGGCAGGGAGTGAAAGCCGATTTGGACTGCTGCTTTATCATCTTCCTAGTGTGGACGTGCTTTATGCTGGAAAAGGGACACCAGACTCAGACCAACATATTCTGGATGCTACCACAGCGACAAGTATTTGCACAAACCCACTGGGTTTAAACTTCGCCACAGTCCTAAGAGGAGTAGAGAAAGCCTACATGAGACATCAAAAAACGAATGCCAGCTGGCTCCAGTGGCTCAGGCCTGTAATCCCAGCACTTTGGGAGGCTGAGGCGGGCAGATCATGAAGTCAAGAGATTGAGACCATCCCGGCCAACCTGGTGAAACCCAGCCTCTCCCAAAAATACAAAAATTAGCTGGGTGTGATGGCACACACATGTAATCCCAGCTACTCAGGAGGCTGGGGGAGGAGAATCACTTGAACCTGGGAGGCAGAAGTTGCAATGAGCTGAGATCGCGCCACTGCACTCCGGTCTGGCGACACAGCAAAACTGTCTCAAAAACAAACAAAAAAAGAATGCCCACCTTTGCAAAGGGGAAACCTTAACTCTCCCTTGGAACTAAATGGTGCCCTGGACATCTGTGTTCTAGTAAGATCCCAAACAGGCCCATTAATCATATACATACAAAATCCTGAAACCCTTCACGTGCGAAGAGCAGAGAGGAGGGAGTCAAGTTAAAAGTTATGGTGGCCTCCAAGCCTCTAAAAAAAAAGCCCAGGCATCTTCATAGAATTTTTTTTCCTTTTCCCATAGGACCTGAAATATGAAAGGGTCATTTTCTCTTTGGGGTCAATTTACACTCCAGAAGACTGCAGGGTTTGCTCTTTTGAAGGTTATGAGGCTGGTCAGCCTTGAAACTGCAGCAGGGCGCTTTCTCTCTCATCAGGCACCTCCCCAGGGGAGCCGTCCCCACGTGGGCCCCAGGGAGCCTGCAGCCTTGAAGCCAGAGGTCAGCACCCACGCAGAGCTTCTTAAACACCACCACACCAGGTTTCCTCCACTTGGCAGTTTTGAAAAAGAAAAATTGGGAAGGAAGTATAGAAAGTAGGCAGGGAATTGCTATACAACCCAACACAGCCTTAAGATTTAAGGCCTTTTCCTTCCTGCAAAGTTGCCTTCAGACATCAAGAAACGATGCAATAATGTAGTTCTCTCCGCATCGTACTCTCCGTAACTCTCTGACGGCAAGGCCTAGGGCCTCTCCCTGCATGCCCAATACCCTGGCTGATGGCTCAGCTGCTGGGACTGTGCTCTGTCTCCTACCTCAACACAGCAATCGTCTTTCCAGGCCTGAGTGCCGTGGCTTGGCTCCAGAGAAAGCAGGTATCCAAAGGTTAATACCCAGCTGGACGCCACAGCTCACACCAGTAATTCCAGCGCTCTGGGAGTTCAAGGCGAGAGGATCGCCTGATCCCAGGAGTTCTAGACTAGACTACAGAGACCCCGCGCCTCCCCCACCTCATCTCTTTAAAATATAAAATAAGTCAGGTGTGGTCACATTAGTCCCAGCTACTTGGGAGGCTAAGGTGGGAGTATCACTTAAGGCCAGGAGTTTGAGACTAGTCTGGGCAATATAGCAAGACCCTATTTCTACAAAAAAAATTTTTTTAATTACCAGGCATGGTAGCCCATGCTTCTAGTCTCAGCTACTTGGGCAGCTAAGGTGGGAAGGATCACTTAAGCCCAAGAGTAGGAGGCTGCAATGAGCAATGTGCACCCTGCAACCCAGCCTGGGCAACAGAACCAGGGTATGTTTAAATATATACATGCAGGTAATACTATGGCTTTCATTCTGTCCTTTCGGCCTTCCCACTTCCCCCAAGCCAAAGGTGTTACAGCGCCAACTCCCAGCATATAGGGTTCCTTTCAGGCACCTCTCCAAGAAAGTCCTTGAACAGTGAGGAGTCTTTTACCGCATGGAGAACTGCTAAGGTTTCTCTCTTTTATCTTTATCCTTGGCAAAATGGGATTTCAAAATCCAGGGAACCCTGCTTCTGGCAAAGAAGCACCTCCATCCTAGAGCTGTTCAAGAAAAACCCAGCGCCCCTTTATCATCTGCTGAGAAGTCACCACAGAACCTATGTGTCCTATGCACCCATGACTGGTCTCAACAGCTAAAGGTCTCCTGCAGTTTCCCTGAGTACCAAAAACTCCCAGGCACAAGCTACCAGGGAGATGGACCTGAAAGCCCAATTTTCTACAAACAACACTAATCATAGTAAGAAGAACCACCACATACTGAGCATCCACTGTGTCCTGGGCACTATAGGAATTTGACACACGTTGAAGAGAAACCCATCAGATTTTCACAACAATGTTGTCAAATGATTATAACCATTCCATTCAAAAAAGTGTTATTATGTCTTTTAAATTGACAAGAAAACTGAGGCTGAGGAAGAACAGGCAATATGCCCAGGGTCTCCAGTAAGAGGCAGAAAAGGATCTGAAGCCAGGTCTGTCTGATGCCAAGGCTCTCTGTGGTGCTGCCATACCATCTGTGAAGGTTCTCAGGCCTCTCTGTGACCACCTCTATCTGCACAACATCCATGTGGGAGAAACAGTCAAGTGAGGCACTCATGAATAGCCCCATGGCACTGGTAGGTAAACTGAGGCCCAATGAAGAAGCAAAGTGCCTCTAACCCTTCACGAGGAAAAGACAAGTTCCTTCCTGTGCTGCAAATACAAAATGACACGGTGGGCCAGGCACGGTGGCTCACGCCTGTAATCCCAGCACTTTGGGAGGCCAAGGCTGGCAGGTTCACTTGAGGTCAGGAGTTCGAGACCAGCCTGGCCAGCATAGTGAAACCCCATCTCTACTAAAAATACAAAAATTAGCCGGATGTGGTGGCGCGTGCCTGTAGTCCCAGCTATTCGGGAGGCTGAGGCAGAAGAATCACTTGAACCCGGTTGGCGGAAGCTGCAGTGCGTCAAGATCATGCCCTTACACTCCAGCCTGGGTGACAGAGCAAGACTCCATCCTGGAAAAAAAGAAGACACAGTCTTCAGGGGTCCAGCCTCTCCACTGAGCTCTGTTCTTGGGCCCACTGTCATTCCCAGGTGGCCTGCGCCCCGATGCCTTCGGGAAGACAGGCCATGTGCTAGCTGCCCCCAGGTCCACCCCAGCAGCAGCTCCTCAGCCGGCAGCACAGTGATTCCCAGTCCAGGATGCAGAAGCAGGACAGAGGTCCAGGCAGGCCTGCTGGGCCAGAAAGAGAAAGAATACGGTACCAGGAAGGGACTGACTTGCCCTCTCCCTCCTGGACTTCCAGGCCAGCGGGTCTGAACCGACACACAAACGCTAGTTCATTCACTAATCAAAGCCCAAACCCTTCACACTCCCCAGCCCCTGCACCCCCATTATCACTGTCTGCCAGGAAAGAAACTGAAGCCCAGGGACAGAGACCAATGCTGCCAGCTTCTCGTGGCAGGCCCAAGCTGCTTCTGAATCTATTGATTACTAATAGTACTCCACTCGGTCCTTAAGAACCCTTCTGCCACCAAGTCGTGCCTCCCTCTCTCCTCCCCTCTGGCTGTGTCACCCATGGAGACTCCCCAGGTAGGGCCCGCTCTGCCTCCTCTTCCCCAACAGCTCCTTCGCGAGCAGGAGCTCAGGAAACTGACACGTGACCATCTGGCGCCAACACCTGCTTTCCTGAGAAGGAATTCCCCTCAAGGACGATCAAGTCACAGAGACTAAATCCTTGTTCATCTGTGCAAACATTTCCTAGTATTTACGGCATGCACCTCTCTTTCACCATTATACACCTACACAATATGTTCAGCACGTACAAATTCCCCCCACATATATGCATGTGTTATTATGCACGTTTCCCCATGGTAGGGATATATAACAAGTGGCCAATGGAGGATTAAAGCCACTTATTCTGCAAGCCCATCCTGGAAGCTGACTGGTGGCAGAGGGGGAATATGAGCTGTCAGAAAGCCCAAAGCAATTTCAGAATAAAGCTGGCACCAGGGGCATGATCCAAGTAACAAGAGGAGCTTGCTCTGAACACAGTTTCCAGCTCATGGGTAAGGCAGAAATGCTTACAAGTTCCTTAGCCCCAAACTTGAGGCAAAAATCCCCTATGATGATTAAGCCCAATAGAATAGATGATCTATAGAACTGCTTATGTTCAAAGATTCTTCTACAGTGCATTTTCACTTATTAAAGAGTATTAACATTTCTTTCCAAAGGCTTTCTCTGGTCCACAGAAAACCTGGGTTGATACTACAAAGAAGATTCCATCATAGCCTGTAGGATCACACAGGCTAATAGCTGAGGAGGTGATATCCCCCGATGCTGATGAGAATACAGGCAGCCCTCCACCCTGGAAACCTGCCAGGTGACAGCTCTGTGGCCTTGCACAAGTAACGGAACTCGGTTTCCTCAATTGTACCACGGCCAACTGGAATACCCCAACCGTACCCTAGCCTGTGTCACCACTGAAATTTCTGCCTTCAATGACGAACAATAAAACTCACCAGGAAAAACAGCTCCTCCTCAAGGACAATGTGGAAGTGGAAACTAGAGGGCTTGTACCTTCTCAGGAGCCAGTCTCAGAGAAGACTCCCAGGGATGGAGTGCCAGTGCTAGAGGAAGAGAGAGCAGGCTGGGTCCCTGGGGCCACACCAAGGAAGCAAAGGAGAGCCAGCTAAGGAACTGAGCGCTCACCTCTGTAGGGAAGTATATGCCTATCCATACCCAGCGAAAGCTGATGGTAATGAAATGACAAGGTCGGGAGAAGCCAGGGTCAAAAATCACATGTTGGCTGGGTGCAGTGGCTCACACTTGTAATCTCAGCACTTTGGGAGGCGGAGATGGGCAGATCACGAGGTCAGGAGTTCAAGAACAACCTCAGCTACTCAGGAGGCTGAGGCAGAAAAATCTCTTGAACCCGGGAGGTGGAAGTTGCAGTGAGCCTAAATCACACTACTGCACACCAGCCTCGGTAACAGAGCAAGACTTCATCTCAAAAAAAAAAAAGAAAATCACATGCCAAAACAACATGCCAAAGAGGAAATCCCAACCATTAAGTAGGCACACAATAAAACATTTTGCTTATTGAATGCTGGGTAAGTCACTTAAGTTCTAGGCTTTCGCTTGTCAGCATCAGCATAGGGGCAATTAAAATTGCTTCATGGGATTTAAATAGATATTACACACTTAACAAAAATATACACATGAAAGAGCTTGGTACTCAGAAGAGAACTAGGACTTATGATCCTCTATTATGCGCTAAGAATGTTCTAGCCATCATCTCCTTTAATCCTCAAAACAACCTTGGGAGAAATGGTGGTGGCAGTGGTATCAGGCGTAGCTAATATTGTTTGATGTACCTTGCATGACTTACTACATGCCGGACACATCATCTCATTTAATCCTTACAACCAATTGGGAAGCAGATATTATTCTTCCTCTGTGACAAATGAGGAAATTGTAATCCAACAGCTAATAAATGGTGGGGCCAGGACTCCAACTCAGATCTGTCTGACCACAAAGGGTCAAAACTCCACTGCCTCTCAGTGAACACAAAAGCCTTCATTCATTCTTCACACACTGACTGAGCATCATCTGTGTGTCAGGCTCTATGGAAGGGACTTGGAATAGAGCAGAGAACAAGATACTGTCCCAGTTCTCATACAGGTTATGGTCCAAGAGAGAGAAAAACATAAATAAGCAACTGCTATGATAGGGAATGTATTCATCAGGGCTCTCCAGAGACATCGAATCAACAGGAGAGAGAGAGAAAAAGAGGGAGAGAAATTTATCTGAAGGAATTGGCTTGGGATTGAGGAGGGTTGGCAAATCTGAAAATCCTAGGGCAGGCCAGGAGCGGTGGTGGCTCATGCCTGTAATCCCAACGAGGCCAAGGCGGGTGGATCACCTGAGGTCAGGAGTTTGAGACCAGTCTGGCCAACATGGTGCAACTCATCTTTACTAAAAAGTACAAAACAAAAACTAGCCCAGTGTGGTGGCAGGTACTTGTAATCCCAGCTACTCAGGAGACTGAGGCAAGAGCATTGCTTAAACCTGGGAGGCAGAGGTTGCAGAGAGCTAAGATTGTGCCACTGTACTCCAGCCTGGGCAACAGAGCGAGATTCCATCTCAAAAAAAAAAAAAAAAAAAAATCCTAGGGCAGGCCAGGAGGCTGGAAATTCAGGTAGGGTTTCCATGCTGCAGTTCAGAGGCAGAATTGCTTCTTCCTGGGAAAACCTTGGTCTTTGTTCTTAAAGCCTTCAACAGATTAGGTGAGTCCTGTCCACAACATGGAAGGTAATCTGCTTTACTTAAAGTCAACTGATGAGAAATGTTAATCACGTCCACAAATTCTTTCACAGCAGTACGTATACTAAGGTTTCACCAAAGAATTGGGCACCATAGGCCTAGCCAAGTAGACATATAAAATTCACCACAGGGTATTGCATAGAGTGTTTTCAGAGGAAAAACTGCTAAGGACTTAGGCAATGTTGGAAGGCCGAAGGAATAAGCAGGCATCCAAGCTCAAAATGTTCCTCAAAAACTGTGCAGATGTATCAAAGACCAAGTCCTCATGTAAACATAATGGGGACCCTCCAGTTTAGGAGTCCCAGTGAAGCTTTCTGAACACCAAATAATTACTTAGCCCATCACTCTGCTTTTTAATATGATATGGCCTCACGCCACATTTTCATGAGGGCAGACACACTGTGTACATTAAGGAATATTAACATTGGCAGGAGGTCGCAGTGAGCCGAGATGGCGCCATTGCACTCCAGCCTGGGCGACAAGAGCGAAACTCCATCTCAAAAATAAATAAAATAAGCAGCAGAGCATGTGAACAGTGATGACATGTGTACACATCTGTCACCAGGTACACCCCCAGTTCCTGGGAACAGGAGGGGTGACAGAATCTCTTTCCTGCCCCTCCATGTAGGACAGATGACAGTGTCACACCCTTGAATCTTCCAACCTCATCCTCATTTGAGCCAGTTGAAGAACCTAGATGGGAACTCCAGAATCTACACCAAGGAGCGGGAGGACAATGGGGGGAAGGTGTCTACAAAGGACGCCGACATCAAGAGGCAGACAGGACTTCGTTTTGTTACTTAATCACTATAAGGTCATCTGGTGAAACTGCAGATGAGTCTAACTTTTTAACAAGCAGATCTCAGTGGGAAGCTCTCTCTCTCTCTCTCATTAGTAGGAAGGAAGGGTTCTTCTCCATAGGCAGCAGTGAACTCCCAGCCCCAGAAGGCTTGCAGGTGGTAAGGCATAAGCAGAAGCAAACACAAGAGGCAGCCAGATAAGCTCTTCCTCCTCAGCTAGAGGAGCCAGTGGGACCTGATCCAGTGTCCCCAGAGGCTCCCGGCGCTTCCCCAACCCCCAGAGCAAGCAAAAGCCAGGCTTCTCTCTACTCTGCATGGCCAGGCAGAAGGAAAGCCCCACCAGGTCCAGGGTCCTTGTCAGTTTTATTCACTGACATGTCCTAGGGTCACGTAGTAGGCGTTCAATAAATATGTGTTGAATGAATTAGTATATCTAGACCTTAATAAAGTGGGCATTAGACCCTCTTTAAATATAGATCGAGCAGATGGTTTGAAATGCTTTTCTAGTAAGAAGTGATGGTTTACACAGAGCTTTTCATACTACCTTGTGGGTCATGCTACCTATTATAAATAAGTGGAAGAAAAGGATCAAGGGAAAGCCAGCCCAGTGGTAGAGGAGGAACAGAATACACAGCCCTAGCCTCCAGGGATTTGTAGCTCTGACCTTAAGTCAGTCGACTGTATCCTGTGTGTCAGGCTCCTCATCTGTACAATGGGACTAGCTCCTCCAGGGTTGCTGTGAGAGCTAGATTTAACACACTTTATCTTCCTTCAACCTGCCTAAACCTCCCAATATCAAAAGCACGGAGCTGGCTGCCTAAAACCTCACCAGCAGCAACGCACAGTGATCAGCGTGTGTTCTGACTACATCGGCCAAGTCTCCGGCCCTGGCTGCTAGAGGCCTTGCTGGTGCGCAGCAGATTCTTTTCCCAGAAGATTAATTTATTAACTTTTCTTGAAAGCTGTTTGCTTGCAAGAATGCACAACTGGCTCCAGGTGAGTGTGTGTTCCTAAGGAAAAACGGCCCCAGAGAACAAAGCGGCTCTTACCCATCCTTAACGTCAGAGGCTCAGAGACGCCTGGCTTTCCCCGAGACCCTGGCTGAATGGTTCACCCATGCCAGTCAGTAAGGTCCCTACTCTGGGCAATGAGAAGGTACCACCAGACAGATGCTCGGTCCCTTCTGCAGCTCTCACTGTGGGATTCTGCATCCCTACACATCCTCATTCTGAATCCCAACTGAGGGGGTCTTTCCCAAAGACAAGGGCCACCTATGACTCTTCCCAAGCATCTGGTCTACCAGCTAATAACACTCACCTGCCTGAAATCGCCTCTTCAGTGTCTCTCATTTAGACTATAAGCTCTCTGAGGGCAAAAACCTGGCTTGTCCTATGTTTACTGTAACCCCGTGCCCCACAAAGCACCTGGCACTCAGTAGCTGCTGGATACGTATTTGCTACATTGAATTGGAACTCCAAGGATGGGCTGTGAGGAGTCTTCCTTATGCAAAACCCTCTGTGGGGAGCTTCTTGTGGTTCTAAGGGCATTTTTCTTAGGAGAGGATCCACAGGTTTCACCCTATGCTGTAAGAGGACCTACCAAAAAATAGCTTACCACCACTGACAAATAGTGAATCTCAGGCAGGAATTCTGGATGAACTCTTCGTAGTTACTCCTGGCCAGGTGTGGTGGCTCACGTCTATAATCCCAATACTTTGGGAGGCCAAGGGGGGATGATCACCTGAGGTGAGGGGTTCAAGACCAGCCTGACCAACATAGTGAAACCCCATCTCTACTCAAAATACAAAAATTAGCCGGGCGTGGTGGTGGGCGCCTGTAATCCCAGCTATTCTGGAGACTGAGGCAAGAGAATTGCTTGAATTCGAGAGGCGGAGGTTGCAGTGAGCTAAGATCGCGCCACTACACACCAGCCTGGGAGACAGAGCAAGACTCTATCTCAAAAGAGAAAAAAACTTACTCCCCCTTAACCTGATATGCAATGGGTTTTTGAATTTTTTTTCTTTGTTTGTTTGTTTGTATTTGAGACGGAGACTCACTCTGTCACCAGGCTAGAGTGCAGTATCACAATCTCAGCTCACTGCAACCTCCGCCTCCCCGGTTCAAGCAATTCTCCTGCCTCAGCCTCACAAGTAGCTGGGACTATAGGTGCACACCACCATGCCCAGCTAATTTTTTGTATTTTTAGTAGAGATGAGGTTTCACCATGTTGGCCAGGATGGTCTCCATCTCCTGACCTCGTGATCTGCCCGCCTCAGCCTCCCAAAGCGCTGGGATTACAGGCATGAGCCACCATGCCTGGCCATCAATGGGTTCTTAATATGGCCCCCCCAACTATCTTTCTGGGCCTTCCCCTCTGGATAAAACTCTCCCTTTCGGCTCCTTCCCTCCGAGACTCCCTTCCCCTCTCCCTCTAGTAATTCAGGTCCTCCCATGCTTCAGGAACTCTCTCAAGGCCACCTCTTCTGAGAAGTCCTCCTGAAAGCCCCCAAGAAGAGCCTGTACTATTATCTACATCCTTTGACAATTAACCGCATGACACCTTGTGTGGCGGCCCATTACTCTACTAAATTATTATTTACATTTTGGGTATTTACAGTCTAGCATCCCACAAGAGTTTGTAAGTTTCCTGGACGCAGGCCTAGTGTCTTCCTCCTCAAAGGGCCCATCATATTAGGAACTCAATATATAAATGTGCTGACAGGTATTCTGAGTTGTGTAACAAAGTGACAGACCACTGAAGTCAGGCTTATTTGCATAAAGACTTTGTCTTGTACAATAATAATAATACAAGAATTTTTAAAACGCCCATTATCCCACCACACAAAGGAAATCAACTATTATGTTTCCCTGTTCCCTCCTGGACCTTGTCCATAGGCACAGGTAATATTCATATAGTTGTATTCATAACAGAAACACAACATTAGCCTCTGATATTTTTTCCCCTTCACACTGCGTTTCTAAACACACTTTCTCACTTGGGAATGAAAGCCTGTGTTGTGTCCTGTGATTCTTCTCATGAGGTTACTAGAACAACCAACTCGGCATATGTCAAGCTGTGCAATTCCATTCCTTCGCAACAGAATTTTTTTTTTCCCTTCCATAGGCTGCTTCTCTCCCCCAAGTGTTAAAGCAGATTTTCCAGAACATCAAAGGTCTATTTTCACATGAAAGCACTCAGCTGAACACGTAGTAAAACAGACCGCCCCCGCCAAAGCTACAGCCTTAGGAAGAACCCTTCCTGGCCAATGGGTCCCTCATTGAGATTTGGGTACTTCCCTGTGAACTCCCAACAGGGACTTCTGTGCTCCAGCAGTCCTGCCCAACCCTGCTCGGCCTCTGATCACTGGTGGCGCCTGGTCCCTTTTCCACATCCCTCCCTATGAAAAGTGTGTTGCTGTTTCTCCCTCTCCTCCTCCTCCTCACTCGGCCAGTTTCTACCTTGGGGTTTCTACCTTGGGTGTTGATGTTTGCCTGGGGCTGTCCCCAAACTGCTCCCCAAAACCACTCCCTTGCCCAGGATCTGCTGCCACCAAACACCCAGGAATCCTGCTCAAGTCCCATTTATTTGCCTATTTACATGAAAAGTAACAAAACGTTCCCATCAGAAGAGGATGTGGCCCACTTGCTGTCATTCAGGGGCTTCAACAGGACCAGGCATCAGCTGGGTTCTCAAAATGTGATACACAGAATCCAAGAACAGTGCTGCATGCTAATAGACACTCCCAAAATTCCCACAATAAGTGAAAAGATTTGTCTGAATCCATCCCTCAACAAGAAAACAGCACTGGGGAGGACACGTCCTACCAAAGCAGCCATTTGTGTCATATAAGCATGTTTTAAGTGTGCCTGGATTCCTTTCCCTAAATAAAAAGCAAGAACAAAAATACACTTGGGAAGAAGGAATGGGTCTTAGTGTCTGATAATATAGTCAAGTGACTATAGTTAACACTAATTTACTATGCATTTCAAAATAGCTAGTCCAGGCACACCGTGGCATGCGCCTGTTATCCCAGCTACTCAGAAGGCTAAAGTTGGAGGACCTACTGAGTCCAGGAATTTGGGTCCAGCCTGGGCAACATAGCAAGACCCCATCTCAGATACAAATAAATAAAGGTATTTCAAAATAGCTGGAAGAATTGAAATGTCCTCAACACAAAGAAAAATGTTTGAGGTGACAGATGTCTCAATGACCCTGATTTGATCATTACAGACTGTATATACATATCAAAATATCATATGTACCCCCAAGATATGTAAAACAATCATGCATCAATCAGTCAGTCCACCCATAATAAGCATAAGATTCAACCTCATTAGTGATTAGGGAAATGCTAAGTAAAACCACAAGATTCCACAAGATTGGCAACAATGTTTTAAGTCTGATAATACCAACCGTCTGTGAGGATACAGAGCAATGGAAACTACAATATATCACAAAAGGTGCAAGGGCAGAAAGAAGGGGATCTTTGCATTGCAGTTTCTCGTCAACCTGAAGATGTAGATACCCTGCGGCTTAGCAATTCCACTCCTAGATACATATTCTGGTAAACTCATGTATGAACACCAGAAGATATATACAAGAATATTCACAGTGAAAACAACAACAACAACAAAATGAATATTCACTACAGCACTGTTTGAGCTAGCCAAAAAATTAAACTCAGCAACTCAAATGTTCCTTAAAAGGAGAAAAGATAAGAGGTGGCCCCTTCATTCACTGAACACAAGACAGTACTGAAAACAAATTAGCTGCAGTTACCTGCATCGACATGAATAAATGCCACAAACATCACATGAATGGAAAAAAATATTCAAATACAAGAGTGAAAAGCAGGCAAACCCAAACATGCTAAAAAGGCAGGCAGGTAAAACTGGGAAGAAACACACAGGGGTACCAAAAGTATTGGTAATATTCTTCTACTTCTAAGCCAAACAGTGACTATGTGAGTATTCCTATCTTACATGGAGACCTCACACGTTTTTGTATATATGCAATATTTTTTATGTGGGGAAGGAAAACTCAACTAAACTCAGGTTACACTCCTCTCAGCGTCATCACTGTCCCTCTGGGACCACGCCTCTAAAGAAATCTACTTGCTAAGGGTTCTCAGTACTTACTACCACCTTTTTCCCTCGAGTCAAGTCAAACTTGTATCGAGGAGACACAAAACCAAAGGAGAAATGAATCCATCCATACCACAGAGCAAGATTTATTCTAGAAGAATCTCTGTATCCACACCACATCACTAACTGGGGTTGTAACAGCACAGATAAAGCTTTCAGGATGTTTCATTAAATAAGGAAGGTCTCCTTGCCTGAGAACACCTCACAGTCCCACCTTTCCCAGAGAAGAAACAGGAGCTTACAAAGACTTCCTAGAATCCAGTAAGTCAGAAATACACTCTGTCCCCTGCCTCACTGATATGGTTTGGCTGTATCCCCACCCAAATCTCATCTTGAATTGCAGCTCTTATAATTACCACATGTTATGGGAGGGACCCAGTGGGAGACAACTGAATCCTGGGGGCGATTTCCCCCGTACTGTTCTGGTGGTAGTGAATAAGTCTCACGACATCTGACGGTTTTATAAGGAGTTTCCCTTTTCACTTGGCCCTCATTCTCTCGTCTGCCACCATGTAAGATGTGCCTTTCGCCTTCTGCCATGATTGTGAGGCTCCCCAAGCCACGTAGAACTGCGAGTCCATTAAAACTCTCTTTCTTTATAACTTACCCAGTCTCAGGTATGTCTTTATCAGCAGTGTAAAAATGGACTAAAACACCCATAAATACATCCTCTTAAAGGTGGCACTCAGCATTTCCTTCAACAAGCTTCTCTCATGAGGCATTCCCAGTGGAAAGTGCACAATGGTATCTTTAAAAGGACCTCATATTTGTAAATCATGTTTGTAGAATATGCAGAAAAAATACAGAGAAATACATTCTAATTCATTAACAGTGGTGGTAGTAGGGAGACAGCCCTAGGGAAACCTTTACTTTTGATGCTGTAAATTCTCTAATATTTGTTTATTATACACATGCATTGTTTACATAATTGGGAACATTTTAAAACTGGATTTTAAAAGGAAGTAAGCAAGTCAAAAATTCCAACCCTCAGGAAGCTTCCAATCCGGCTGCTAGAGTAAAAGTTAAGACACCTCGTACAAGAGCTAACAAGACAGTATTTTTTTTTTAAATCCCACTACCTGGTCCTAAGAGGAGAATGAGAGCATGTCACCAAAGTCCAGCCGCCCATCTCAGGCAAGGAGTGCCAATGGATTTAGAAGAGATCAGCTGGCTACCAGTTTCAGGAGGGTATGTGGGTAGGAAAGCTGTGTGTGGGGCCACAGTGCTGTGTGGGGAAGGGCAGGGATGAACAGAGTGAAGAAAGCGACAGGCCAGGAGCCAGGGCCTCCCTGCATCCCCACAGGCCTTAGTTTCCCAGCCCCCAAAGCAGCAATGAAATAAGTAGGTGCATCACTATGAATGCCCATAAACCAAAGGCAGGCACGCCTCATTTTATTGTGCCTTGCTTTATTGGGCTGTGCTAATATTGTGTTTTTTACTAATTGTAGGTTGGTGGCAACCCCACGTTGAGTAAGTCTATCAGCATCATTTTTCCAACCACGTGTGCTAACTTCATGTCTCTGTGTCACATTTCAAAATATTTCAAACTTTTTCATTATTATTATTATATCTGTAATGGTGATCTGTGATCTCTGACATAATTGTTTTGGGGTGCCACAAATTGGACCCATATAAGATTGCAAACTTGATCAATAAATGCTGTGTGTGTTCTGACTGCTCCACTGACAGGCCATTCCCCTTCATCTCTTCCCCTCCCCTCAGGCCTGTAGACACAATATTGAAATTAGCCCAATTAATAACCCTACAGTGGCCAATATGTGTTCATGTGAAAGGAGGAGTTACATGTCTCTCACTTTAAATCAAAAGCTAGGAAGGCTTAAACTTACTGAGGAAGGCATTTCAAAAGCTGAGGCAGGCTGAAAGCCAGGCCTCTTACACCATACAGCCAAGATGTTAATGCACAGGAAAAGTTCTTGAAGGAAATTAAAAGTGCTACTCCAGTGAACACATAAACGATAAGAAAGCAAGACAGCCTTATTGCTGATATGGAGAAAGTTTGAGCCATCCGGATAGAATATCAAACCAGCCACAACATTCCCTTGAGCCAAAGCCGAACCCAGAGCAAGATCCTAGCTCTTCAATTCTATGAGTGCTGAGAGGTGCAGAAGAAAAATTGGAAGCAGCAGAAATTGGTTGATGAGATTTAAGGAAAGAAGCCATTTGTTTAACATAAAAGTGCAAAGTAATACAGCAAGTGCTGATGGAGAAGCTACACAGCAAGTTATCCAGAAGATCTAGCCGAGATCACTGATGAAGGTGGCTACATTCAACAACAGATATTCTTATGTACGCAAAAGTCTTTTATTGGAAGAAAATGCCATCTAGGACTTTGATAGCTGGAGGGAAGAAGCCAATGCCTAGCTTCAAAGCTTTAAAGGACAGTCTGTCTTGTTAGGAGCTAATGCAGCTGGTGACTTTAAATTGAAGGCAATCCTCATTTATCACTCTGAGATTCCTAGGGCCCTTAAGAATTATGGTAAATCTACTCTGCCTGTGCTCTATAAATTTGAACAACAAAGCCTGAATGAGAGCACATCTCTTTTAGTTTTTATTTATTTATTTATTTATTTATTTATTTATTGAGAGAGAGTCTTGCTCTGTCACCTAGGCTAGAGTGCAGTGGTACAATCTCAGCTTACTGCAGCCTCCACCTCCCGGGCTCAGGCAATTCTCCTGCCTCAGCCTCCCAAGTAGCTGGGATTACAGGCATGCGCCACCACACCAGTGGGGTTTCACCATGTTGGCCAGGCTGGTGTCAAACTCCCACCTTGGCTTCGCAAAGTGCTAAGACTAAGAGCAAGCCACCATGCCTGGCCGATAACACATCTCTTTATAGTATGGTTTACCGAATACTTTAAGCCCAGTGTTGAGACCTACTGCTGAGAAAAAAAGATTGCTTTCAAAACATTACAGCTCACCGACAACACACCTGGTCACGCAGGAGCTCTGAAGGAGGCATACAAGAAGATTAATGTTGTTTTCATGCCTTCTAACTAACATTTTGCAACCATAGATCAGGGATAATTTCAATTAATTTAAGAAACACATTTTGTAAGCTATACCTGCCATGGATAGTAAGTGATTCTTCTTATAAATCTGGACATAGTAAATGGAAACCTTTCTAGAAAGGACTATCACTCTAGATGCCATTAAAAAATTTGTGACTTAGGGAGAAAGTAAAAAAAAAAAAAATCAACATTAACAGAAGTTTAGAAGAAGTTGATGTCAACCCTTATGCATGATTTTGAGGGGTTCAAGACTTCAGTGCAGGAAATAACTGCAGATGTGGTGGAAAGAGCAAGGGAACTAGAAGCAGAGCCTAAGATGTGACTGAATTGTGGCAATCTCATGATAAAACTTGAATGATGAGTTGCTTCTTACAGACGAGCAAAGAAAGTAATTTCTTGAGACGGAATCTACTCCTGGGTGAAGATGTGCATGTTGTTGGAAAGATAACAAAGGATTAAGAGTTTTACCTAAAATTAGGTGATAAAGCAGCTACAGGGTTTGAGAGGACTGATCTCAATCTTGAAAGGTTCTACTGTGAGTAAAATGCTATCAAACAGCATCACATGCTACAGAGAAATATTCTGTGAAAGGAAAAGTCAATCGACGCAGCAAACTTCACTGTTGTCTTATTTTAAAGCAATTGCCACAACCACCCCAACCTTCTGCAACCACTACCCTGATCAGTGAGCAGCCATTACCATCGAGGCAAGACCCTCCACCAGCAAAAAGATTATGACTTGCTAAAGGCTCAGATTTTCGTCAGCATTTTTTTTTTAGCAAAAGTAGTTTTTAATTGAGGCATGCACATTGTTTTTTAGGCATAATGCATTGCACATTTAATAGACTACAGTATAAACATAACTTTTATATGCACTGAGATACAAAACAAAATCTGACTAGCTTTATTGGTGATATTTACTTTGTTGCAATGATCTGAAACTGAACCTGCAATATCTCCAAGGTATGCCTGTATAATCTCAACCAAGCCAAAAGCAATATTACAAATATACTTTAAAAAAAAAAAAAAAAAAAAACTGGGCCGGGTGCGGTAGCTCTCACCTGTAATCCCAACACTGTGGGAGGCCAAGGAGGGCAGATCACAAGGTTAAGAGTTCAAGATCAGCCTGGCCAACATGGTGAAACCCCGTCTCTACTAAAAATACAAAAATTAGCTGGTCGTGGTGGCATGCACCTGTAATCCCAGCTCGTTGGGAGGCTGAGACAGGAGAATCGCTTGAACCTGGGAGACGGAGGTTGCAGTAGGCAGAGATCATGCCACTGCACTCTAGCCTAGGTGACAGAGCGAGATTCCATCTCAAAAAAAAAAAACTAAAACCTTAACATTTCAAAATAATTTTTGAATGAAAAAATAGCTTCGAGTTCCCTCATACCCTTCATTCAGCTTTCCCTAATGTTCATATCTTACATAACCATGATGCATTGATCAAACGAAGAAATTAACACTGAGTCAATACTATTAACTAAACTACATGTTTTATTTGGATTTCATCAACTTTTTTTACTGATGTCTTTTTTCCGTTCCAGGATCCAATCCAGGACATGCATTGCATTTTAATATTATTTGTTTTTAAATATGCAAACATTGTATGATTATTCTTCCTTGGTAAGTACTGGTACTCTGGGCAAAGACTTAATCCTTCTCCCTATCATCAAAGAAAGCAATCTTTGACATGATCTTCTGGCCTCCAAAGGGAACAGAATTTGATCTACAGTGAGATAAAAACCCAGACAATGACCAAACCTCTTAACCTTCCATAAGCAGCTACCACCCTGGCCTCTCTCCACAGCAACTAACTGGTATTTAAAAGTAATTTATGTTAATTGCAATCGGCCATATATGAACACTACAAAGCCAGCCGGCTTCAAACAA
This sequence comes from Cacajao melanocephalus, assembly GCA_963573385.1. NCBI lineage: Eukaryota > Metazoa > Chordata > Mammalia > Primates > Pitheciidae > Cacajao > Cacajao melanocephalus. The sequence continues at coordinate 21,576 of CAUYLG010070100.1, forward strand.
AAATGCTCAAGAGAGGAGCCTAACAAAAAATTAATTTTGTAAAAGACCTATTTCTGTTCCAACTTGTTTTTAAATATATGTTCTGAGTCACACACCATTAACTGTCTCAATTTATTAATAATCTCAGGGCAACCAACTATCTCAGATCATGCAACGATGAAATCTTGCATAAAAAAAGAAAATGAAATATCTACACGCAAACATTAAGCAGGTAGTCAGCTGTGATGACCAGAGAGGATTATTATTATTTTTTAAACCAGAACATGTAGTAAAGCAAAAAAAAAAAAAAAAAAAAAAAAAGGAAGACTGCATGAACTGGTAACTCAAACTTTGTAAAGAAAATTCTTCTCCTCTGAGCATGAGATTCTTCTAGAAAGATCAGTTCAAAGAAAACTTCTATGGAATTCCTTCCTCCTCTTCCCATCGCAAAGATTTGTGATGGGAGCAGAAGCCCCATATTCTCAAAGACCCTTCTTTTTGCTGAGGAAATGACAGTGCTGTTTTGGCATTTTAAAGCAAGAACAAATACTTCAGCTATAAAATCCACTTTGTAGATTGAATCAGCAAGAGAGTTGTTTATACAGAAACCCTTTCCTTTCTCCTTCCAAGCCCCTCAAGTGATTCATATCAGCAATAAAACATTGGCTAGAACAAAGAAAAACGGAGTTTAAAGAAGAGAGACACATGGCACACCCACCACCTTAATGCCTATTAGTATTAAGTCTATTCCTTAACAGATAGAACCTATTTCGACTTAGCCTATTTCCATGAACAATGCTTCTCAACCTACCCCACTTGCCAAAAAAAAAAAAAAAAATCCCCTAAAAGCTGACCAACTTTTTGCTGCAGAGTCAGAAACTGGGTTCTTACTTGTGTAAAATGCTCAGTGGGTGTGACACAAGTGACACAACCCATCTTTGATATGCTCTGGGCTTTGAAGTATGCTCTCTTTTTAACTATGGAGAACCTGATGACTCACCAGCACCCTTCGAGCTCCGCTCCTTGCCAACTGTCAGCCGTCTCCCTAAGCAAGCAGGGCAGCAGGGCCGGCAGATGCCAGGCAGGTTTATTAATTCTCCTGAGTGACAGAGGCTTGGGGAAAAGTGGCGCCGCACAGAAAGACACATGACCATCCATCAACAGAAACAAAAACCCCAGGACCCAGTTTGCCCTGGACGGTGGGCATATTCCCCCCTCAACCCCAATTCTTTCCTGTTCACTCTTCAAGGCCCAAGCCAAATGTCACTTCCTCTTTGAAGCCTTCCCTGGCTCTCCCCAGCACTGACTCCCCGCTTGGTTTTCCTGTAACACCTTCAACATCCTTCACCTGCTGATTACACATGCCTCCCCAAACAGATGCACACTCAAAGGCAAATGAGGCCCTCTCCCCATCTCTGTAACCCTAGCCCCCTGGCCTGCACCCAACCCAGAGCAGGGGATCAACAAATGTTTGTTCAATGAATGAACCCAACTCAACTACCCCAGAAACCACATTACTAAATGCTAATTACCTCTAGCTGCATGAATAATGGATGAGGATATGAACTAACAAATGTGTCCTTGTTAGCCAAGTCCCAAGTCCTTCGGGAGCACAAAGACAGGATCGACTGACTTGTGGCTGTTGTAGGATGGGTCAGAGACAAGACGACTCATCTTAAAGGGGTGACAGGCAGGGAAGGAGGAGAACCACACTGGTCCAGCAGCTGGCAGTACCCTGAGAGGTTACCAATCAAATTCTAGACAACTCAGACTCACGTCTTGACCTTTCTCAGCTTCAGCTAGCCCCTTGGAGTTGATCTTTGCATGGAATACTTGGAAACATTAGCAGGAAGGCAAAGAGTTGCCCAAGAACAAGCTCAACTCCTTCTTCTCCCGTAAAACTCACCCCCAACGGTGCCACGCCTGCTTTTGCCATACCTCGTTCATCTGCCACGGCCCCCTGAGATATGCCTGCCCCTGCACCTGCCAGCACTTAAAAATGAAAGCCAGATGCTCACACAGCACCCAAATGAAGTGCTATACTGGAGCAAACAACAACGCGAGATTTATGACAAAGGAGGCACCGGATCTCTTCCCACTCACTGGAATAAAAAGGTCAAACAAATATCCAATTTGTGGCTGGTCAGAGCCAGGTCCTCCCGTGTCCAAGATTCATTCTGTAAAAGTTAAACATGTCCACCCCCGGAAGCCTTGCACAGGGACATCTGCAGAGTCCCCTCCAGTCCCCCTCCTCTAAATCCCACACTACCCTAGAGAGACAGTAACACAGAGGTGCACAAACACACTCGAAGGTGACACAGGAACTTTTTTCAGTTTCCCTGAAAAAGCCTCAGAAAAAGTAAACAAGCGTTGCCTGTCCATCTACAACATCTAACATTCCCTATTCCTTTAAGAAAAAAAAAAAAAATACAGGCCAAGCGCAGTAATCCCAGCACTTTGGGAGGCCGAGGCAGGTGGATCACCTGAGGTCAGGAGTTCGAGACCAGCCTGACCAACACGGAGAAACCCCGTCTCTACTAAACATACAAAATTCGCTGGGTGTGGTGGCACATGCCTGTAATTCTAGTTAGTCGGGAGGCTGAGGCAGGAGAATCACTTGAACCCAGGAGGTGAAGGTTGTGGTGAGCCAAGATCACACCATTGCACTCCAGCCTGGGCAACAAGAGCAAAACTCCATCTCAAAAAGAAAAAAAGGCAACAAAATCACTGATTACATATTCAGAGGATGCGCTATATATCCAGGAAAAAAATTATGATCAGATACTTGAGCCTTTTCTAATTCTGCAAATAATCAAGTAATGGCAAGGTACAGCCAAAGCTCTGTTGCAGTGTGAGGAGGAGGCGGAGCTGGGACGAAGCGCTCCACGTCAGGACTGCAGTGCCCAGGAGTTCAGGGCAGGCCTCAACCCGACAGCCCCACGGGTCCAGGAGCTCCCTCGCCTCCCAAGCTGGAATGCGAGCTGCACATACCTCTTGGTGGTTTCATACGCCAAGTCAGAAGCAGGACAAGTCATGTGAAGGCCGTTCCAACAGTAGGGCCCTGAGTCTCTCCCCAGCCTCACCTGTGACCCCAGGCTCTGGAGCAAACACCATTCTCAGTTCACCCAGGGGTGGCTCTGAAAACCATGGGCATTGGGTACTGCTGACCAAGTAGACTGACTTTTTTGTTTTTTTAACCTTAATGAGCCAATGCAGTAAATTCCTCAAATGTTCTCAGTTTTACAACAGATGAACTCTACAAAAGAAAAAAACCACTATCTTATTTATTGGTTCAGAAGACCAGCTTACTACCTAAAAGGGTCTTTTTCTGAAACCTTTGGTACTAGGAAGAATTCTCTCTCCTTGACATATCTTACTCCAGAAGTCAGGTTTTTGTCTAGTGGGTGGAGCATACCTGTGAGAGAGGGAGGGCCTCAGAGGGTCACTGGACATTTGTACTTCCTTCAGCAACCAAAGTCTTAAGTCCCTTAAGCAACTCACAGAAAGGCTATAGAACTCTTCTATCCATCCTGGCCCCAAATAGGCTCTTTTGCCTCCTAACGCTTTGTGAAATGACTCACTGGCTCCCAAAGCACCTTGGAGCTGCCTCTCCAGGTGAGACCAAGGTTCCCAGGCCTCAGCATCCTTTGGGGACCTGGTTACAGTCACAGATGTCCAGGCACCCTAGCAACTGGTTGGGACCCCCCACCAACCTCCATTTCTAACAAGTACCCCCGAGGGGTTCTGATGGAAGTAGTGGCTGCTCACGAATCCATCCTTCTTCCTCCATGTACCCCGCACCACCCCATCCCACTGGAGTCACCAGGTCTAAAATATATGAGAGATTTTACCTGTCACCCCTCCCCCTTTCATACTCACTCTGCCCCTGCTCTTGTCCAGGCCCTGTTCTCTTAGCTACCTGGTCTCCCCAAGTCCATGACCCACAACACTGCCAAGAATGTTCTCTCTAAAATATAAATGTAATTCTGCCTTAGCTCCTAAGCTGCCAGGATTCCAGACTGCCTTCAGGCAGTCTCTATCTCTTGAGCGGAATGCAAAACTTTTCCTGCTCTTGCCCCTAACCACCTGTCCAGCTTCCCCTCCCGCTCTAGCCCCTTCCCCCAAGCAGTTGTCTGAGGGTCTCCCTAGCCACCAATCCACTGGACCTTCTCCGTGAATGATTCCATTCCTCTATCATCCTGCATTTTCACGCAGATCTTGCCCAAGAGCCCTCTTGAGGAGTGGGACTGTCTAGCTTTTGTTTTCATCCCTGTTTCCCCAACTCCATCCAGCACAGCGCTCTGCCCATGGTAAAGGCTCAATGAAATGAGTTCACTCCATGAACAAACCCTCTCCTGCCTGGGTTGGCTTGTTAGAATGGCGGGGGAGAATGAGCCTGGGGTCTTCAGACAAGATTAGGCACTTTCAGGGTGGTCTGGCCGTAGATGGTGGGGTCTTCAGTTCCAGCTCCCCCATCCTTCACTCAGAAAAAACCTATTCAATAGCCAGCCACTTAACTTCTGGTCACAAGAGGGACAAGGCCAGGTTATACGGACAGCTCAACACAATCCAGTCCCACTATAGAGAAAACAATTCAAGTGCAGGCCCTGCTGACAACAGGTCAGGTGTGACATCTCCACACATAAGAAAAAGCAGCAGAGTCGATCCATCTTTCAGCATCCCCTAATGGTACTAAGCAGCAGGTCTAGCTGGTATTTCAATAAGCCTTATTAAGACCCAATTTTCTTGGGTCTTCTTTCAGATTCTGCAACATTAAAAGCCTCGCTGCTTAATTACATTAGGAGCACCTGTATATATTATGTGCAATAAATCAACTTTAATTTACCACTACACGAGGCTATTCATCTTCTCTGGGTTATTTATTGCTCGGTATTATTGGTGCTGAATTGTATCCTCTCTGCTGTAAGGAAGAACAGTTGGGGTAAGAAAAGCCAAAGCTGTATTTCAGAACGCTCCGGGACGCTGATCACACATGTACACAGCGAAAAGGAAAGAGAAAGAAACATATAAGCGAATCTTGGCAATCTCCTCCTTGCTATTTTCCTAAAACACTCCCCAAACATTTTGATGTTTTCTTTTGCACGCATGCACACACACACACCAGTTACCCACTGAAACGGCACAACCTGCAAAACAGGCCCACAGCTCTCGCCGGCAGAACTGAGTATGGGATGATAGCTGAGCTGAAAAACAGGGACACTCCACGGGCCAGAGGAGACAATTCTTCCCTCATCTGTTGCTGTCCCCAGTCCTAACGACAGGGTGCAGACAAGACCTGACACCCAGGGGCACCTTGCAGGCGTCTGCACCCAGCACACTGACGCAGGGCCCAAATCAGGCACCGCAGCATGGGCAGAACTGTTTCCCAGATAATCCGAGGTGGAAAACACTTCTCCTTGTGATGGCACTGGGGCCCTTCATTCTTTAAGAATCTGATCAGGACTGGGCCCAGTGGCTCATGCCTGTAATCCCAGCACTTTAGGAGGCCGAGGCGGGAGGATCACCTGAGGTCAGAAGTTCAAGACCAGCCTGGCCAACATGGTGAAACACCGTCTCTACTAAAAATATAAAAAATTAGCTGGGCGGGGTGGCACGAGCCTGTAATCGCAGCTACTAGGGAGGCTGAAGCAGGAGAGTCACTTGAACCCAGGAGGTGGAGGCTGCAGTAAGCTGAGATCGTGCCACTGCACTCCAGCGTGGGTGACAGAGTAACACTCCATCTCAGAAAAAAAAAAAAAGAATTTGATCAACACTGCCACTGAAGGAGTCACCAAGTTATATGTGGGTTCCATGCACTATCGCCACCTGAGACATTCAACACTGAGTCCCGGGCCCCACGACTGAGACTCCGATTTCAACATGTTCAGGAATGGGTGCATCTGATTCTTCTGAACAGTCAAGTCTGAGAACCACTTTCCCAAAGCCTCAGGAACCAGGCTAACCATCCATTATAGAATAATATAACCAGGCCAGGGACAGTAGTTCACACTCGTAATCCCAACATTTGGAGAGGCCAAGGCAGGAGGATCACCTGGAGCTAGGAGTTGGAGACCCACACCTGGGCAACATAGCAAGACCCCATCTCTACAGAAAATTTTAAAATGAGATGGGCATGGTGGCATATGCCCGTAGTGCCAGCTACTTGGGAGGCTGAAGTGGGAGGACTGCTCAAGTCTAAGGGTTGGAGGGTACAGTGAGTTATGATCACACCACTGCACTCCAGCCTGGATGCCAGAAGGAGACTCTCTAAAAAGAAAAACTAAAAAAATTAAAAAGAATAGTATAACCAATGATAAAAAACTTTTTTTTTAATGAATTATTTATTTAATGAATAATTAAGAATGACTTCCTTACCCCTGGCCAGGCTCTAGGCTCAGCCCTTTTCTTCCACTAATTCCTCAAAACTACCCCAGAGTTGGTACTGTTACTCTTATCCCCATGTTACAGATGAGAAAACTGAGGCCCAGAGAGATTAAATAACTAGCCCACATCCCATCTCTATAAGTGGCTAGGCAGTCTGGTCCCTGCCTCCATGTGCTCAACCACTGGGCTATACTGCCTCTCCACGGCCAGACTCCCCACACCGTCTCCAACTGGACAGCCACCATCTGTGGTTCTAAGCAAAAGGGAGGAAAAGTCACCAAGACATCATGTGCTGCACTTCTAGCCCATAAAGCCATCTGCTTCGAAGTCCCACATCTAAAACTACTTCATGCCAACTTGCCTGGCAACAGGTAGGTTCTGTCTCTGAGCTTCCCACTGATCTGATCCAGTGAGCTTCTCACAAGAGCGGGGAGAACAGGGCTGCCGGGCAGCACTCCCGCAGCGGGGGAGCCAAATCACCGGGAGCCGAACTAGCATCACTGAGTGTTTCACAGCCTCCTCCTTCTCACCAAGGGAGCTGTGATGGACTTTATGGCACACAACTGACTTTTACAAGCACAGCAGTAACCTCCAACTTTCAGCTGATAATTTACCTTTAATCAGGGCCTAGAAAAAAATCCGTGGCCAACTAATCCCCCCAGACGGCTCCTTCCAGGCTCGTCTTACAGACGACAGAGAGAAATAAAAGGGAAAAGAGAGGACACCAGAGTCCTGGCAAGGGAAACTTTTTTTTTTTTTAATGAATTCATTTCAAATAAAAGTCCATTCAGTCCATGCAGAAAAGCCAGTTCCTCTGAGTGACACATTTGTGTGTGCCGGGGATGAGAGAGTAGATCAGACTCGTGAGCTTGCAACCAAGCTCCCAGAGGCCCAAACACAGGACGGCCAAGCGCCCAGGAGTGCAGAGTCATTCTGCTGAAAGAAGTTCCCACTCTGAAAAGCTCCATAGAGACACTAGCCTGGGTGGAAACGTCCCTTCTCCCTGCCCTTTCACTTAACCAAAAAAGAAGACCAGCAGGGGCCATGGAAATCAAACCCAGGCCATGTGGCTAGCCACCTGCAGGAGGCTGGGGCCTGGACCAGGTGATCTCTCCAGGCACTTTCCTGCTCTTGAATTTCATGAATATTTCATCGTCCAGGTTCCAATCCATGCGGAACAGAACCTCAGAACACACACAAATATTTCCCCTTCTTATAGAGAAGTGACCTACGGTGCTAGACCAATGATCCTCATCTAAGGGTGACTGTGTCCCCCAGGAGACATGTGGCAACTGCTAGTTATCACAACCAGGGAGGGATTGCTACTGGCATCTAGTGGGTGGAAGACAGGGATGCCGCTAAACATCCCACCATAGATACAATGCACTCCAATGCACCCCACTTCCCCAACCTCCACCCCCACCAACAGAGAATGATCTGGCCCCAAATGTCAGCAGCACCAAGGTTGTGAACCCCTGACCTAGAGCACTGAAGGTAATCAAACGCTCACACTCACACAGCCTTCCCACCCTCCATCACCACCCGCTCCCAGCACCTCTCTAAATCAAGCAAGAATTAGAAACCAAAGCGGCATCATCTATCATCTAGACGCTGGGATCCACCCTCAGCTAAGAGCCAAGGGTCTGCGCTGATTACAGCCAACCTCCCCTGGTCTCCGGTGCACGGTGCTCTCAGGCAGAAGCCAGAGAAAAGAAAGACAACCCAAGAGAAGCCGGGACTCTCAGTTCAGCAGACACCAGGGGGTTAGGGGGAAGATTCTGTAGAGAAAGACAGGAGGGTACAACTAACCTCTCAGAGCCTGGAAGACTAAATGGCACACTGGGCCTCTCCGTCTAAAGCAGCAAAATCAATGGTGTAGGGTTTAGTAACCGCACAACCTCCTCCCTGTCCCAGCGACAACAGCTGGGTCCAGGCTGGCTGCGTAATCAACACTGACTAAGCACCTAATAGATGCCAGGAATTGTGCTGCGTGCTCTACAGAAAGTTCTGTCTGTTCCCAGAGCCGCCATCCAAGTCTTACTATCCCCATTTTACAGATGACACACATGAGGCTCTCCAGAGGCTATGTCACTTGGCCAGGTCACACAGCCAGAATTCAATCCCAGAACTGTCTCCAAAGAACAGGCCTATCTAGCATACCACATTGCCTCTCTCCTCCCAAACATCCCACCCCAGGCACAGGATGAAGGAATGAAGGAGGAGGAGGCCCAGAATCCTCCTGGAGCTCCTCCTGCTCCTCCTGGTGTCATCCAGGCCCGCTCTCCCACACTCTTCACTACTGCCGTCTGCAGGGGATCATCCGACCACATCTGTCTAGAGGGTCTCTCTGGGAAGATGGCCCAGTGCGTTCCTTCCACTCCTTCTGCACAATGGCACTGCCAGATGCTGATTTCATTCACGACTGGCCGAAACAGACATCCTGCTCCCCTCTAGGCAGGGGATACAATGGAATCCATTTGACTGCCAGGCCGGCTAGGTGTGCAGATGCAAAGGTTTCAACAAAGCAGGGAAAGCGCTTTCCGATGCCCCATATAGGAGCCGAAAGGCAGAGAAGCACCACAGGCCTCTTCCCTGGGCTAAAGTCCCAGCACCCAAAGCAAACCAGAGAACCAAACACCCAACACAAACCAACAACCACACGGAAAAAGCACGCAGCCAACCAAGCCCCGGAGAAGCAACATTCAGGACTCCGAGACTGAGTTAGGATGGTCAGCTCCCGCAGTCCTCTGTCCGCAGATGCAGACGGCCCCTAACACACACTACTCTCCTGTCCCCACCACATCCCTTCCCCAAAGCTGCCTGAGATGGACCCATGGAAGGGGTGCCAGGCCAGCAAATCAGATAGCACCCAAACTCAGGCCCAGCGGGGCTTCCAAGACACACAGGGCAGAACTGCCAGGCTGGGTGTTCACCCAGGGAAGCAGTTTCACGCTTCCTTTCCTTGGGCCTGCACGCATTTCCCACACTAACATTGCAAGGAGGCATTCCTGGGCTCCTGGGGCCCTCAGAAAGGGTCCTATTACAAAGGTTTAGCAAAAAAAAAAAAAAAAAAAGCTTTTTGAGACCACTTATTTGTAGGGTACTACAGAGTTGATGAATATGGAACAAAAGGGGTTGCTTTTTTTTTTCTTTTTAAACTCCCAGTGAAGAAGAATGTGGCTTCAAAACTGTGCCGTGCAAGCCAGCGGCCTCCAGGCCAGCCTCCCTCCAGGCCTTGCTTTGTGTCTGGGCATTACACTCTGGCCTGCAGGACCGACCCACACTTTGCAATCAGCTTAAACCTACCTCGGCATTTTCGTAAGCCAGACTGCCACCTCCTCCTGCTCTCTACTGGAAGAACACACCTTTCCTAATTCTGTTGGTTCACCAGAAAAATAAATAAATAATAATGCAGGGTAGGGGGGGTGCGGGTTTACAGGAAGGGCATTTTGCCTTAGGAAAGGAACAAATTAAGTCGAGGCCCACAGTGAGCCAGGAAATACATTCTCCATCAGACAAGCGACCTTGGGGCCCTCGGTTTTAGGCGGGAAAGGTCACTGGTAAGGCAGCCCCTTATTTATGGAGCCCGGATACCAGTGACGCGGGCACCTCCGAGAAGCATAATCACCAACAGTGGCACGCCAAACTCTTTTATTGGTTACCTCTTAAACACTCCAGAAATCTGTCCAATTCCTTGCAGAACAGCAGAAAACAAAAGTGCTCTCAGCAGGAGGGGGAAGCCAGGACTCGATTATGAGCAATTAGTGAATCAGTGACGCTCAGAGACACTGATTTAGACCAGCAGTTCTTATTAGCAACCATCGAGGAAAATGCAAGGGCACACAGCTTCCAGGAGAGACAAAAGCTTTAAAGACACTTTTTAAAAAATCACCACAAACCACCTTCAGAGCCTCCCCCTAAAACACTGAAAATGTGTGCTCAGTCTGAGAAAAAGAAAAAACAAAAACCTATTTGTTGTTTCCTTAATGTCAAAAAACAAGTGAAACTACAACCACTAGTTCTGTCAGTGCATATGAAAATTATTCTCAAAATCCCAGAAACGAGATAAGGAATTAGGTATTAGGCAACAGAAAGAAAGAAGGGAGGGAGAGAAAGAGAGAAACAGAGGTTAGCTAGCTAAAATAAACAGCATGAACTTTTTCTTACCTTCATCAGATCGTAGTTATATTACCTTCATCAGATCGTAGTTATATTACCAACAGATTGGGTCTCCACTCCCACTCCATCCATGTTGAATAAAAAGATATTGATTCACGTGATAAGGCATATTCTTTAGTATTTTTTTAACATAATCCCTCATCATCCAAACATCTATTCAGAAAATCAGAACTATACAACAGAGAGTGAGTGGTAGGAGGCTCAGCTAACTGACGGGCAAGGAGAAAAGAAAACATTTCTAAAAATATAATGACGCTTGCTAGGAAAATAGAGTTCCATGTACACAGAAATTCTCAGGAATACCTATTTGGGGAGATGTTCCTGTAACTGTTTTTAAACGTTCAGTTTCATCCCACAGATTTCAAAACACCTACTAAGAACACAGAAGCTTCCCAGACATGACTGTGGGGGCCTGAACCTTCCAGAAACTTTATTTGAAGCCTGCTAATAACACACAGCTGGGCATACTTTCCCGGCACCTCGGCCTCTCCTGAAAAGCGCCCCCTCCCACCGCCACCTTCCTTTCTGATGTTGTGAATACCAGCGAACCCTGAGACAATGCAGTTCAACGTGAAAATGGAAAACCGCAAGCTGGCCTCCTCAGCAGCAGCCAGCCCCCAGCCAAGGGCCCTCTGCAACTTCCCCTTTACTTGTTCCTGGGTTTGCTTTCTGTTGGGTTGCTAATCTACTTGCTCGAAGCTATTGGAAGAAGTCGGCAAAAGAAAACAAAAAGGCTTTCTTCCAAGTGGGGGGGGGGAGGGAGGGCGGGAAATGGGTAACCTTGAACCCAAAGAACCCTCCCTCCCCTGAAACACTGGCTACTCTGAAAGTCTGCTGCTATCTAACCTTGAAACAGTATGTGCCTCAGGGTACCCTCTGCGCTGGGCTCTAACAGGGATGTTGATGGATCCTTATCTAAGAGGAGGGATACAAACAATTTTTTTAAGGTGAAAAGAAGAAACTTCTAAGAAACCGAAGCCAATCTACGCACAGAAAAACCTCCCCTTTTCCTCCTACAAGGCTTCCAGAAAGGGGAGGGGTTAAAGAAAGAGAAAATCTGAAAACGAATCACTGCTGAGCTCCATAGTTTTGAGAAATTGTCACCAACGTGTCTTCCCAGGTAAAAAAGGTCATTTTAATTCTAGCTGATAAGGGCACGGGGTAAACCCCTGGCCAACTAAACGTCTCCCATCCCCAGCAGATGAGGCTGAGGTTGATCCAGAGGCTACCTGTGCCAACAAGCCCTCCCCACGTGGGGACAGACAACGACATTAAGCCCCAAGCTTCTCATCTCCATAGTAACCAAAAAAAAAAAAAGAAAGAAAAGAAAATCAACCCTACACTAGGAGACACAAGAATCCCATCAACTCAAAAACTTTATTCTTCTCAGTAACAGTCTCCTATAGTATTTTAATGAAATACTTTTTTAAAAATTGGGGTCAGAGTGTTTTATGTGGGATTACAGTCAAACCACTCTCCCCATCTCTTCATACTTACTCACTTAAAAATATATATATGCTGCAGATTTCAAAGTGCGCTGTGACTGCACAGCTGCAGGGAATGAACTTGTCAAGAGAAAAAAGACACAGGCACACCTCTGAAACACACACATAAAGCAAACAGGTTTATTTTTTGTTTGGAGTGAGAGACACATCAGTTCGAGTTCTGGGCCAGCAGCTGCACTGCAAACGTTTCGGGAGGTGGCGGGTGCGGGGTAGGAGGCGGGGCAGGGGGGAACACAGAAGTGAGCCTCAAGGACAGCTGAAATGAGGGCCACCTTCGAAACCCTGCAGCCAGGCGTCACCAGGACAACCACCACCGGGTGGACGGCCCAGCACAGCCAACTCAGCTGACTCTTTCATTAAAGAAGGGAAAAAATTCAACAGGGATGAAAAGAAACCAATACTTGGGCAATGCTCAACTCAGCGGGCCCCTTTTGAGAATTAAAAAGAAAAATAAATCTGGGGCCGTGTCGATCTAGAAAATCAGAGCAATGGGCTTCCCTGTTGAGAGGACACTTACTCCCCTGAAGCTGGCTATTTGTGTTGGCACTGGATCCCCTTAAAGATTGTTTACAAATACAAAGCAATCAATATTTCCTAACCCAAGGGTCTCCTGGATAGAAACACAGGCCTGCTGGGCACAATGTGAGTGCTCCCCCTGCGTCCCCACCCACCTGCTACCCTCTGCTCTGAGCCTGGGACACACGTGCCCCTGGACCCAGGAGGCCCCACCTGAAACATCTCTGGGAGTGCACGTGCGTCTTCCACCTCCTATAACCTCCTTGCCTAAATTGTTCATCCCAGACTAAGCATCAACTTGGCTGACTTCGGAGCCAAATTTTCTCCTCCCATGCTTTCTCAGCGCCTGAATGGAGATTTTTTTTTTCTTGTGTGTTACCATTTCAGGATTGTTTCTGGTTTGGAGGATTTGGAAGGGGCTATTTCTTTCCTCATCCTCTCTCTTCCTTTCTTTCCTTTGAATCTAAACACATTTTCACATGCTCCTTAAGTGGCTTCAGGTTTGGCATGCATCTCAAACACATCCATAATGGATCAGGAGCCCAAAATCTGTTTCTGATTATAACAGACAAATCAAGCCCCCCCCCTGAAGCTGGAGGCAGGGAATGGGGAGAAAAAGTTATGGACTCTTTAATGGGTCAGCGATACAAAGGGCCTTCTGGGTTCTGCCCACAAAGGAAGCACTTCAGCCCCAGGGGCTGACATTACTGACTGACCCAGCCTGGCCTCTGCTTATAAACTTCCCAACACTCACTCCGAGACTTTACTGGCCAGATTCCCCCCTTAGCAAAATAGCATTTTCACGAAGTCCCAGTGAATTTGAAAGGGAAAAGAAAGGGAGTGGAGAGGAGGCACAGAAGCCCCCTCCTCTTCCAAAAACGCCAAGCCCCCACACAGAGAACACAGCTGCGGGAAGATTAAAAACATTTTATTGTTTAAAGAGGTACAGAGGGTTACTGGACATGGGCAATTTGAAATTAAATACAACTCTCGTCACAGCCGTTTGCAGTTAAAGGTGAACATGGTTATTTTAAAAGCAAAATCGCCCTACCAGAAGGACTGCCATTCAGCAAGGGGCCCAGATCCCACCTCAGTGATTAAAGTCATAAGCTGGCCACTCAGCTGCCCTGACGGCAAGTCTCTCCTAGAGACATATTTCCCTGAAAAAACAAGTCTTGCCCCCTCAACCCCGAGCATAAAGTAAACGCTTTAGAGTAAGTGAATAATATCTTGCCACGGAGGTAGAAGACTCAATTATAAAACCTTCAGAAAGATTCTCAAGGAACATCTACCTACGGTGACAGAGACTTACACAAAACCAAAAGACAAGCTAAAATATTTCTCCTCTATCCACCCCTACCTACTCCTACCCCTAACAAAACAGAAGAAGAAGAAGAGGAAGCAGGGGAATGGGGGAGAGGCTGCCATAAAATAATGATTTCAAGACCAGGGCACTTATCTGACAGAAAGCAACCTCCTCCAATCCTGAAAGCCAAGCCTGCCACACATACACTTCTTTATCATCTCAGTACGAATAATGGCTCAGGAGGCCAGCACTGATTTTAGTATCAGATTTATTATACAGCAGGGGGCAGGAATTCTTCAGGCCTGTGCCTTGTCTCTCGGTGCAGGACTAAAACTGCCTTCAGGATGGCTCCTTGGAGGAGCAGAAAGGCTAACAGATAGAAACTTCTGGGTTCCTGGATTCGGGAATCCTTGGAAAATACGGGACTGGCCCTCCAAGCTGCTTCCCAGTCCTTTCAAAGCCTCTATGGGTGCTTTTAAGAGCTCCCACTCTGAATAAAAGACCACAACATACATCTCACTTCTTGTCTGAAATGAACCCATCACCCCAAGCAAAGACAAGAAACCCCAAGGTCATAAAGCAAGGGTACCCCAACATAGTCTGAAACTGAATCCCGCAGTGACAACTCCTAGTCTCTCCGCTTTGATCTCATGGGAGATAAAGCCAGGGAAGTCAAAGCAGGAACAAATATAAAATGTTGACATCCTCAGCCAGCCACTCCAACCTCACTCCCTGCAAAGTCCTGAATGGATGGAAGACACATTTTCAGGCTGTTTGATCTCACTCAGGCTTCCCCACCTCCAGTTTCTGGACATCCTTTTGTCTGTTTTGGCCCTGATTTTTCTCCAAGTTATCCCACAGAGCAGGAGTGTGCCTCGGCAGTTGTCAGTCAACCTGATTGCTTTACTCCAGAAGGCCCTTTTTACACAAAAGGCCTCACTGAGGCAGAACGGGCTCACCTTTGATTTGCTCACCTCTCACATGTAAAAGCAGCTCGTACGCCTCTCCCAAGCATGGCCGCACTCGTGGAAAACTGAAACGCAGTATATTGGGAAACAAGGCTTTTTAAAGCATTCTCTGGAAGGCAAGATCTTAGCTTGGGTTCTACTCGAAGAAAGAGCTAAATGGAGCGAGCTGGAACGGAATTAGCCTCCGAGAACCCAGGGACGGAGGGAGAGCAGCAATACCAATTTGCTGGAAGGGATTTGGAGAGTAAAGGAAGGGGAACGTTTAGATTGCAAAGACAGAAACAATTCACTTTGCATCATTTTCAGTCTCTGGAGTTCAGTAGGGAAGTATTATTATCAATCCACCAGAAAAAAGGAGAAGAGTGGCCCACACGGGATCAGAATTAGCTGGTGATGGCATTGCAGGCAGTGGAGGTGCTGAGAACTGACACTGTATCCCCACATGATGCTCTCTACAGATCTGGCTCTCCCTGGCTAAGCACAGCCTTCAGTCCTCTAGACAGGAACCTGCTGGACCACAGGGGAGCAGGCCTGGCCACTTATTCCCGTGGGTTGAGCACACCCAGACTAGCAAACATCAAACACCAATAAGCCCTCACACACCTGGTATGATATTGCCAATATCACTTCCGGTGGGATAGTAATTATGCTGGAATTTCATGTCCCTGACTTACCAGGCCACACATGACAAGACTGCATGAGCACCTCCCCCTTGGGCCCCTGGCCTGGGCAGAATTCACTGAGAGCCCCTGGATTGCAGAGTGCTCCTTCTCTAACACCCATCTGACTGGCCACCCCATCCTAAAACTCATTAAGGGCTCCCCATGGCCTAAAGCAATGGTTCCCAAAGTTTGGAAAAAAAAGATGAAAATTTTTATGTATGCTTAGCTTTTTTCTCATCCTATTTTGTTTTTAGTTATTTGCCTGATTAGGAGGATGCTATTTTAGTACAGAAGTATATGTATATCATTTATAAATAAATACCTATACAGTGCAAGCTCAAAAACAAGTTTACCAATAGAGGCCCATCATTAAGAGTACGGCGATATCCAGCCAAAGGGCTACACTCAACCCCCTGAGCCAGGCACACCTGCCCTGTCTCCTGCATGGGCCAACACTCCCAATCTCAGGAGGTGGGGATTGGGGGCTCTGCCCACACCAATGAGAAATAAAATTTGCCTCTCACCTTTAACACTTCCTATTCCTCAGCTAACCAAACCACCAAGCTGATGCTCCGATTCTCAGATGCATCTCAAACCCATCTGCTGGTCTCTGTCACCACCTCTAAGAACTCAACCAAGCAGCCATCCTTCCTCCAGCAGATTGCTGCAACAACTTACTTACTGATTCCCCCATAGCTACCTGGGGTACCTACAGCCACTCTCCATGTAGACTCTCAGAGAGACATTTTCAAAACGCAAACCTGATCATTTCTCATCCCTTAAACTCTTAAACAGATGCGTTCCCCAATCCTCCTAGGATAGGAATTTTATCCCCACCAACGCAAGTGTGGCCTCGCCTCTCTCCTCTGTCCCCCTCACTCTCTGCACTCCAGTCACCTTCTCTTTCCTCAGCACATGAAATGCACCATGCTATTTCCCTCCCTATGTCAAGCTCAGCCTCAGTGTTATTTCTCCAGGAAGCCTTCTCAAAACCCAAAGGAAACCTGGCTTTTTTGTTATGATCCCTTTAACATCCAACGCATCTTTGCAGCATTTATGGTAATCATACTTCCATCAGGAATCAGGCCAGACACTGTGGCTCACACCTGAAGTCCCAACACTTTGGGAGCCCAAAGCAAGAGGATCACTTGAGCTCAGTAGTTCAACCAGCCTGGGCAACAAAGCGAGCTACCCACCTCTACAAAAAATTTTTAAAAACTAGCAAGGCACAGCGATGTGTGCCTGGGGTCCTAGCTACCTGGGAGGCTGAGGCAGGAGAACTGCTGGAGCCCAAGAATTCAAGGCTGCAGTGAGCTTTCATTGTGCCACTGCACTCCAGCCTGGGAAACAGAGCAAGACCTTGAAAAAAAAAAAGAAAGAAAGAGAGAGAGAAAAGAAAAGAAAAGAGAAAAGTAGTGAATCATGCAGTAAGTTGTTTAATGAGCGTGCCCCTGCCAGCCACCAACTCCACAAGGGCAGCAGGACTGAGGTGCCATTCCCCAGCTTTGGGCCTGGTTCAGTTCAGATGTTTGTTGCATAATGAGCAAATCAATCTTCCCTCTGCCCTCCTCTGCACATTACACCCCAGCCTAGAAGGAACAATGTGCTACACCCCCCCGAAAAGCCAAGCTAATCGCTCCCACAGTTCCGTCAACTTGGAGGATCTCCTCCTCTCTCTCAAGATTCAGCTCATGAGGCCTCCTCTGTGAAGCCTGCCCTGCTTGCTCCATCCTCTGTGCCCCTCCTGTGCATAGCCACAGTCCCCTCTAGCTCACATCCTGGTTTATACACCTGCCTGCCTGCTAGCCTGAGAGCAGCCAGAGGACAGGCTAATATCTGATTCTGTCTCCTCCAGGCCTAAAAGCATGCCGAGCAACCTCGCGTGTATCTATACACGGCCTGTGTTGTGCTCATTGGCATAGATTCCCCCTTCCACCTTCCCTTCCAGAGAGTAACAATAATAGTTCACAAACGCTAAGGCTTTTCCCACGTAGAATGCCTATATCACGTCTTCCCTGAAAAGAGAGCTGAGATACAGCCGATGGACCCCAGTTCTCCACACAAGCACTGGTATCCACAGCTCCACGACCGCAGTGGCCAGAGGGCCTGCACCTGTCCCCAGTTCACAGTTCCTGCTGCATACACAAGGCATGAGAAACAGGTGCTGGTGCCAACTTCAAACCACGTCATCGGGAGGGAGAGCATCATGATCAACAGCGAATGCATGAGGGCTTCATACCTGGGTGAGGGTTGACAGGTACAGCAAACCACCATGGCACATATTTACCTTGTAACAAACCTGCACATCCTGCACGTGTATCCCGGAACTTAAAATAAAATTAAAAAAAAAAAATCTCAACAAGGGGTGGGAGGCTGTGAGGGGATGGAGGACTTAGTGGGAAAGGAAGCAATAAAACAACAGAACTGTCTGCCAAAGACACATAGGAACACTCTGAAACAGCAAATGGCCTTTGATCTGCTCTGCCTCAGTCAAGCAAGGCTTTTAAATTTCAGATAGTACCAGGTATGCATTCCAAAACCTAATGTGGGTCTCCGTGTTCCTCGGGGATTGGTCCTCCTCTTGTCCATCCTCCCCGTCTCCTGCAGTGAAGTGGTTAAGATGTCAAGCAAGTGGAAACCCCACTCCCCATCTCCTCAAAGCTGGATGGTGCAGGGCACTTCATCACCTAAGTTCCAGACCATGCATTTGGGCGGGTCTTGCCTCTTTTGCAGCAATTCTCCCTCTGTGGGAAACTGTTCAAATCTGAATGTCAACCTGTGGAGCTCAAATGTTTTCTTTCTTTTTCTTTTTTTAAGAGGCAGGTCTTGCCCTGTTGCCCAGGATGGAGTACAGTGGTGTGATAATAGCTCCCTGCAGCCTCGACCTCCTGGGCTCAAGAGATCGTCCCACTTCAACCTCCTGAGTAGCTAGGACTACAGGCACGTACCACCTCACCTAGCTAATTTTTGGATTTTCTGTAGAGACGGGGTCTCACTGTTTCCCAGGCTGGTCTCCAACTCCCAGCCTCAATCGGTCCTCCCACCTCCACCTCCCAGAGGGCAGGCGTGAGCCACTGCACCCAGTCTCAAATGTTTTCTTGATGTGGCCCCATCTAGTCGGCGACTGGGTTCAACTCTCAGAGCTCACTGGTCAAATCACTATGGAGCTGTTAACAGTAAAAGTAGCCCCCAGGAATAAAGTGCTAGCCACCTCCCAGGCACTGTGCTCAGTACTTTATGAACACTGTCTCCTGTAAACATTAAAACAATCCTGTCAGGTAGATGCTCATATCGTATCATCCCACTTTACATATCAGGAAATTGAGGACTAGCAAAGTTAAGTGAACTCCCCAAGGTCAAGCAGCTAGGAAATTATTAGGCCAGAAAGAAACCCTAAGACTGCCTGCTTCCTAAGCCCGTCTCTTAAGCCCTAATCACCACTGCTTCCCCCAGCATGCCCTCATTCTTCCCCCATCTTTGGGGAAAATGAAACAAGGAGCTGCAAGGCAATGTGCATGAGGTCACGTTCAGCACATCAGCACTGGGCTAAGAGACCAGGAGGCAGAAGTCAGGTCTATGCTGGGCCTGGAACGTTCACACCCTTGGTCTGCCGTATACTCCCTCACGCCCCAAACCACCCTGTCAAAATGAAAACCAGGCCAGGTGCGGTGGCTCATGCCTATAATCCCTCTGGGAGGCCGAGGTGGGTGGATCACTTGAGGTCAGGAGTTTGAGACCAGCCTGGCTAACAGGTGAAACCCCACCTCTATTAAACATACAAAAAAAATCAGCTGGGCATGCCGTAGGGTGCCTGTGATCCCAGCTACTCAGAAGGCTGAGGCAAGAGAATCACTTGAACTCAGGAGGCGGAGGTTGCAGGGTGCCCAGATTGTGCCACTGCACTCCAGCCTGGGCTCGAGAGGAATTTTGTCTCAAAAAAAAAAAAAAAGAAAGAAAGAAAGAAAAGAAAACCAACCCAAAACCCCAGTCCACAGAAGAAAGATTCCTAACGTGACGCAACCCAAGGAGAAAAGGTCCCTTCCTCGCCAGGTCTCCTTTCCCCTGACTGTGCGGTGGGGCTCACTCACTCTCTCTGGCCTCATCCTTTCTGCCACTGTCCCCCAGGAGACCGGGTCAGCTCTGGGAAAACATGGGAGCTAGGGAACCTTGAGCCTCAGCACAAAAATGAGGCGCCTTCATTACCTGGCACTCACCAGGGACTTGCCTCAGAGGAATTCAAGCGTCACCCAATTTGGAAACCAAGGGAGTGAGTCATGCCTCTTTTAGGAAGCTAGAGAGATGACCTTCACTTACAACAAAGGAAACTGAGGCAAACAGCAGCGGCAGCAAGCTGGGGAAGGTGGCAGCTCAGAACCCACACCCACCCAGGCTCTCTGGCCTCATTCCTCCCTCAAGTTCTAGGAGAACGCATTGCACTTCTTTAGTAATTGGTCCCTCCTCTATCTTTCTCTGCCTATTTCTTCCTTCGGCTTTTAAACCCAGAAACTTTCACCAAAAGCAGGCACATGCAAAAGAGGAGCCAGCCACATTCGTGACAACAGTTGAAGCCACCTCATCAAGCAACCGAGGTCTAAACTGGCTCCTAATTAATATTAACCCTCCAAATCAGAGTCATGCTCAGAAAACCTTGGATGAAGAGACGCCGGGCAGGAGGGGAATCTCCAATTTTCTTTTTACTTCATCTGGAAAATTAAGAGCACTGCTGATTTGAACAAGAAATCATCAAGGAAAGCAATCACAACTCCGCACGGCCCATAACTCGATGGACTTGGATGTGTAACCTGCCACTTTCATGTGCTGAAATTAAAATGATTGTGGCAAGAATAGCAATGATGACATGGGTTTGTCCCTCCTCCTTCAGCCTTAGAAAACATAAAAACCCCTGCAGAACCTCTGAAGGAGATCAGGTAAAAGATCTTCCTTCTTTGTCACAATAAACCAGTAGAAAACTGGTCAAAGGCTGTGCTATACAGCCCTTCCTAAAAAGACGCTCCCCCAAGACTCTTTCTCTCTGGGGATAAAGAATTTGAGGGAGGGGAGGGGGACAGTGAGCCCAGAGAACTGAAGGAGGGAGGGGCTCCTGGAGACCCTCCACTCCAAACTCAACACTTATTTGCTGTTTCTGCATTAATTACAATAAAGTGCTTCATAGCCTAGTGATCACTTAATGGAGCAGCAAATATGGCTTTTTCCCTATAATTAGTCAATGTAATCTACTGCTATTTTCCTCCTCCCGGCCACCCCTTCTCTCCTTCCCTTTCCACCCTCTATACACTAACATTCACACTCACCACATCCCCTGCCCGGGATCCACTCATAATCATGATCTTGTTCCCCGTTCCCAGCAATACCTGGTAAATTCCACCCAATGGACATGAAGTGAAGGGGACCCACACACACGGGACGCCCTAAGGTGTCTGGGGGCTTTCCTAGCCCTGAGGATAGGTCTGAACATCAGCATCTCCCAGGCCAATGGCTGGGAATAGTGCTCATTTCCTGAGCTCTACCGATCTTATTCCCACTCACGGGACAGGGCTCATGGGTTTGTAGATCAAAACCCAATATTCTGTATCCCCAAGCAAAAGGTTCTATGAAAAAGTAACCCTTGCCCCCAATCCCAAGGTTCTCCCTCGCTCCCTCCTAGCTGGGGCTCTTTCATGTCTGTGAAGTTACTCCCTCCTCTTGGACCATCCAGCCCTGTGTTCCCAGTTCCCACCAAGTGTCAAAGAAACGAAGGCATCTTCAAAGGCTGGGGACACCATCTAAGGTTCCTGACTAACTGAAATTATTTCCCTGCCCTTGAAAATGTGGGTTTTGTGAAATAAAGCTTGCTAAAACAGCCCTTTGGCATGGAGATGAAGGATAACAACACCCTCTTTCACGGTCCGCTTTTTCTCTACTCAGCCCTCTAAGGACTTATCAACTAACTTCAGCTATTCTCATCACCAGCAAGAACAGAACACTCTGTATCTTTCCCATGTTCAAGATGGCTTTAAAAATCTTCTTTTGCGGGTTACGGAGAAAAGAATTCACATTTGCTCAGTATCAACCATACGCCAGGTGCCTTATTTATACTGGCTCATTTAATCCCCACGATTCTACTATTCCTCCTTTTTTTAAGTGCAGAATTGAAGCCCAGAAAGGCTGGAGCACCTTCCTGAAGTCACAAAGTTAGTGGCAGTTGTCAGGTTTTAAACTAGGTCCCTCTGAGTCCAAAGCCTGTGCTGCCAGCAAACCACACACGTTGTTACAGCACATACATGTGTCTGAATCCCAATCACACCGTAATTTTACCCAAGTTACGTATATTCATATGCATAAACACACAACCACGTGTGTGTCTTCTTTTGTATGTCTCAAACATGACCTAAGGAAAAATATGTGAGGCAGAAGACAGCAGTACTTACAGTTCTCCAACTACTACGCAAGGCAGGCAGGGAGCATTTACCCCAACCTGCCACAGGACGTGACCCTTTCTAACCACACCACAATTCACACACCCATACACTTCCTTATGCTGCAGACACCATTCTAAGCACTTTAAGATGTGAACTCCCGTAATCCTTGTGACAACCCCATGAAGGTGAGACCATCATCATCTCCATTGTACAGATGACGAAACCAAGGCACAGAATATTTAGATAGCTTGCTCAAGGTCACCCAGCTGCAGTGGCAGAGCAAGGGTTCAAAGTCTGGTTCCAGAGTCCATGTTCTTAAACCCTCAGCTAGAACACCTGGAGAGAAAGTAATAAAAATAACGACAGTCAGTGAGTAAAACGCAGGGTGATGGGGCTGGGTGGGATCCAGCCTGTATTTGCAGCTTTGTTTTCCCATATTCTCAGGCCCCAACCTGTATGACATCAAGTCATTCACAAGCTGGTTTTATGATTTCTCTATTGTGAACGAATTCTTCTATTGAATCTCTCCTGTCAATATCTGAGACAAGACCCAGAAGGCCCAAAGAGTGGGTCTCTAGGAAGCTTTTTTGAGCCCCACACAGGGGTAGATGTTTGAGGATGCTAAAGTTCAAATTCTCAAAGCACTTCCCCCAACACTTGGGAGTTCTGTCTGGGCAGCCCTGAAAAAAAACAGTCATTTCCCATTAACACAATCAGTCCTTCTCTTGGGATACCCAGGGGTCTGATCATTCTCACTCTGCCATCTCTTTATGGCTTGGGGAAAGACCCAGGTGACTGTTTCCATGGCACCTTCTACTCTACTCCCCTGGGGTCATGCTGCAGAGGGGCAGCTTGGAGGGCTAACACCACCAACGCGCAGGCTTTGAGCAAACAGGATGACGTGGCGATAAAGGCAATCACAACTTGCGAACACGACGGCCTGCCAAACACAAGCTGCCCGGGCAGGACTTGTGCTCAAAAGAACCTCAATTGCATTCTTTCAGCAAGTGCAGCAGAGATTTTCATAATGAGGTCCCACCCACCCACACCCCCACAATGTCAGTCTGTTCTGCAGTTGTGCAAATCCAGAAAAAAAAAAAAAAAAAATTTTAAATCATTTTTAACAAGAATATGGGACGTGTATGGATGTTAACCTGAACATCTTGTACTGCAGGGAAAAACAATGATCAAGTCCAAGGATTTTTATTTTCAAAGCAATTTAAGTAAGGCATTCTGCCATAATCAGCTTTACTACCCCTATTAGTACAGGAAAACAAGTTCTGAACCTGGCTCCCTAGTGAAAAATGCAAAATTTGTATAATTAAAATTATACTCGTGAAATTCAAACACACTTTAATTTCCTAAGGGCCCCCTAATCAAGTCAGAAGTTCTTACTAAAACCAATTATCTGCTTTGGAAAACAGAAGAGGCAACATATACACGTAGCAATCTTGTGGAGATACACAACCCAATTTTTCCTAGGTGCAAGCATCCTAATTTGATCCTTTTTCCCCAGGTAGGAGAGATGGAGAATCCACTAGTTAGTTTTTATTAAGTAGTATATCTCAAAGTTGAAACATTTTTTGTTGGTTTGTTTGCCTCTAGCTACAAAAAGGACATATTTGAGAGAGATCCCAGAGGGAACCTAGTTGAAAGGGATTAAAAAAATAGACTGTATCAGTAAATACACACACTGTTTCCACATACTCCACCGCATCGCAAGCCCCATCTGGCTATTTTTCTTAAGATGTCAAGCAGTTTTTCAAAACCCTTGCCCAGTACTGTTTAGAATGGTCACTCCAATGGCACGGTGAGAAATGGGATGAAAATACTAGCTTCCTTGCTGAAACCAGTTTGCAACTGAGCCAGGTCCTCTCAAGGTCCTAGCCAGGAAATCGGCAAGACTCAGGTCTCTCACCTTCTTCTGCCCACAATGTTGCAGCTTTTCTTGAGTAACTGGAAATTCTTGCACAAGAGCAACATGGAAATACGGATTACTTTCCAAGACACTAAAATATTTAAGAAGCAGTTGTTGCAATGTTTCATTTATGCCACCAATACGAAGCGCCATCGATCGAGGGCCTCTGGAGGGGCGGGATCTGTACACCCACAGGTTTTCTTTTCCCGTCTCTCTGGAATTCATTTCAGAAATGAGAATATTGACTTTTCATACTCTTGGTTTGGTGTTCCAGCAGTGCTCAGCTCTGTGACGCTGGCCTGACATGCCACCCAGCCAGGCTCCAGCAGGTATCCAGAAAGTAAAAACAAAATGCCTCTAAGTTGAAAACTTTACTTTTCAGCAGGTGGGAATAAAGGACAAAACTCAGCACATGCAGCCATTCTAGCAGAACAGCACAGTGAACCAAACAGGGTTTGGTGTTAAAAATGCCATCTGAAGACTTAGGAAACACAACTTGTGCACGCACAAACACACACCGGTGCCCACACAAGCATGCAGAAGGAAACACTCAGCTGAGAGCAAGTCATGGGAACTGCTACTTGGCTGGTTCCTTGCCTCCCTCCCACCAGAGCGGTCACCTCATTAATGTCACTCAGCATCACATTTTGCTACACTAGGTCTTTCTGCGCTCTGCTCCCCTAGGCGGCCCAAAAGCCCGCTTCCATTGTAAACTTCTGTGCTTTAGGAAATTATCAAAAGCTTTGATGGGAGAAAAGAAGAAACTTTTATAGGGCCTCCCTCCTCACTCTTTCCCCCCTCCAGTTTCTTTTCTTCAGTGCTTTATTCAACATCACCACACACACAAATCATGTTCTGAAAGTCGTTTACAATATGTCAGCTTGAAAAAAAAAAAAAAAAAAGATTGCAGTGGCCCGTCTATTTTGCAATTGCCCAAAGAGAATAATTCATTTCGGTGGAGGGTACGGATGAAGCCCTGAATACATTCCTACACCGTTTTCTGCCCTTCAAAACAATAAAAATGTAAAAACCCAGACAAAGGAAGGCCCAAGGTGGCAGGAACGAGAATCTCTTGACCCCCAAGGAATTTATTCTCCTAGATCTTCCGAAGCTCTCTCTCCCCAGAATGCATCATCAAGACCATTTTATTAGATTTTTCTAAACCCTTGAAATTGTCACGTAATTGAAACAGAAACAGCAATTTAGAGCTCTTGAATGGATTTCTTAAAAAGAAGACTCTGTGCTTGCCCGACATCCCCCCTCCTTGGCTGCCCATACCCCTAACCTAAATTTAAGGTCCTTGCACACAAAACCCTATTTATCTTATAAATCCTCCCCTGCCATAAAAGTTACACATTCCCCTAATGCCTCAGATTTCAGGACGTTTGAGAGAAACTCATCCCAGACAACAGGCTAAAAAAAGAATCCATTAGCATTAACTTGCCTGTCACAGCCAGTGACAAATAAATGAATGTGATGCTTTCAGATCAGTCATTGGTAGAGCTACCCCCAGGCAGATAAAGACCAGTACTGGGAGAGAGAAGACTCATGCGGAGACCTCTCACACAGCAGTGTCTCAGCTGTTCCCTAGCTGCTCCCGGGGACTTTACTCTCAGAGGCAGCAAAAACACAGGCATCAGATACGGAAAAGGAAATGAATTCCTAATGCCCATCAAGCCTCCCCAAGATAAAGGCTGCATGCTATCTCGCCTTGAGAGCCAGGACCCCATGAGCAGGCCAAGCCACTGACACAGAATTTTCCAATCTCAATGTGCTGTTCTATCCCTCAACCCAGAAAGGAGCAACAGTGCTAATCAGTGCATGAGCTGCTCGGTTAGAAGGTCCTCTGATGATGGGGGCTGTGCCATCTTTTCGGGACAGCTACAGATGAGGAATGCTTATACTGTACCACAATGGGCAGCTATCACCCTAGGCCATTCATATGCATTAACTTAGTCCATCTGACCCTTAGCAATTCTACAATGGAGGGACTGTTGCTATCCCATTTAACAGATAAAACTGGAGGTGCAAAACCACTAAATGACTTGTCTAAAACGCCATAGCTGGTAAGTGGCACTTACCTATGCTAAACAGGCTCTCAGAAAATTGGTAATAAAAATTAACCTGAAGCTTTCCAGCTAGCCTATCAGAAATTCTATTTCTCAGCCTGAGCATTTTATAGCCGTCAGGCCAAGTGGCCATCTAAACTCTATCCACTCATATTGGATGCAGCAAGACTTAGCGGAGAGGAGAATAAAGTCTGGGGATTCAGAGACTTTGGTCCAAAGGCCAACCCTGACCCTTACTAGTTCTATGGTCCCAGGAAAGCTGTTTGCCCTCTCAGGCCCCAGTTTACCCACCTGTCAAAAGGAGATACCGACTATTTCAAAGGATTATTGTAAGGATTAAAGGATATTAAGTATATAGTCTCAGTACTATGCCTGTAACATATAAACTCACAAGAAATGACAGTCATTATTCTGAATTAGGATTTTTCTGAAGTATTCAAAATCTCACAGCTAAAATAAAGCAGGATAGCAGCCAGGCATCCACCCTAAGGCTAACATTCCAGATGGTCAGAAGTTTGGTGCTATCTTCAAAAGAAAGGGAGAATAGAGGATATCTTATTCTACTCTATATGCAGTGGGACATCTGTCCCAGATGGAGCGACCAAGCGAGGCTGCTGCTACAACAAATCACAGAGTGCTCTGCCCCAATCACACCTGCTCACTCCACATCACATGGAAAGCAGAGATCGTGATTCCAAAAACACATATTCTTCTCCAAGCAGCCACTCAGCCAAAGGCAACCCCAAGCAGATACCACCTAAGGAGTCAAAGGTCAGACTGCTCTGAGCCACAGGACACACACTGGTGTTACACAAGCAATCTGTGATGTCCACATCAAGAAATGATATCTCACTGTCTACACACAGTGAGGTCACGATCACAGCTTAAATAAGGATAAAGTACAGGACTTTGGAATTGTGTCTATATCATGGTCTCTTGTTAAGGAGGAAGAGGAGAGGATAGAAGGTAGAAACAAGAGAATGAGAGAGCTGTTTGTAAGCAGCCACACATCTAAAAGGCAGAGATGGCACCTGCCAAGAGCATCACTCCTGAAGAACAGTCAATGGCATGAGAGACTCTGGCCAGAGAGAACATAGTCTGAATTAAGATTAAGCCACAAGCCCAGGGTGGAAGTTCTCCAGGCAACTGTACCAGCCACTGTCCTATCAGTGACCCCAGCTTCTATACAGGTCCAAATGAGCTCAGCACATCCCACAGAGCCTCCGCAAACACCCGCACAGGCACACAACAGGTTCCCCAGCACCTATCAGTTTGCTTTGTCTGGCCCTCAAGGCCTTCTACAACCTGTGCCAAGCTACTTTGCAAGCCTCATGCCAGACCACTCTGTAGCACACACCCTTTGCGACACCTGCACACCCTGACCTTTCCTAGTTCCCAGGAGGAAGAAAGAACAGCATTCCTGCCATAATTCCTTCCTACCTGATCTTCAAGATCTGGGGCAAACACAACCTCTTCCTAGAAGCTTAGATCACCCTTCCTCAAAATGCTGTTCCTATCTTTTTTACTGTGCTTATCCCATCCTTTCCTGTATCACAGGTCGCCCCCTCCTTCTAACCCGAAGCTAATGTCCTTAAAGACAAGAACTGTGTTTCCTCTGTCATTTTTCATTCCCTCTATTTAAATGGAAGTCCATGATGTACAAAGGTGCAGAAGTAAGGGCTAAGGATGCGGGGGGAGGGTTATTAGTAAAATATGCTTGTGTCCAATGGAAGAGATGAGGCATGAACCTAAACACCATAAAACTCAAAGTGCCTGACACCATCCTGGGCGCTGAGCAGAAACTTGGTAAATCATCACTGAATTGCTCAAAGCGGCAACCGACTGTACTACAAGATAGGGTCCACCTCACTCCTGCCATCACTCTTCCCCGGCTGTGGTGATCACACCTGACAGCATGTTATATACTTATCTGTTTGCTCACTGCCTATTTGCCCCACTAGAGCAAAAGTTTGGTGAGGGCAGGCACTCTGTCATATTCTCCACACTATCCCCAGAACTTTGCACAGTATCTGGCATACAGTCGGTGCTTGTTTGGTGAACAAATGAATGAGTGAATGCCTAGCACGACACGCAACAGATATATGTGCTCCCTAAGTTTTTGCTAATTTATTGTTCGAAGGGGCTTATTCAAAGAAAAGGCAAGTGCTGTGGAAATCCAAAGAAGTATTACTGCTTCTACAAAGAAGCAGGGTCAGCTTCGTGATAATGATGAAGTTGCTTTCAAAGAGGGGTCTGCTGTGTACAAAGAAGGGAAGGGCAGTGCAGAGAAGGAAATCTGCAAAAGACAGGTTTCTCAGAGAAAGATGAGTGTTCAGTTTCAAAGCAGCAAAAACTAGAATTGAGAGATAAGATGGAAAACACCCCGGGGTACAGATTTTGAAGGAACTTAAGTACCAAGCTAAGACATTGAGACTGTGTTCCGTGAGCATCAGG
Source organism: Cacajao melanocephalus (assembly GCA_963573385.1). Taxonomy (NCBI): domain Eukaryota; kingdom Metazoa; phylum Chordata; class Mammalia; order Primates; family Pitheciidae; genus Cacajao; species Cacajao melanocephalus. The sequence goes on from CAUYLG010070100.1 coordinate 49,935, forward strand.
AAGCACTGAGGGTTTCCTGAATCCCTCCAAAAGTGGGTGCACGCACAGAGTTGGCAATTAACAAGGATTAACCCAGCTCTTATTAAATGAACACGCTAGATCAAACGGGAAGAGAGAGATGATGAACTACATCTCCCCTGTGTGTTCTTGGGGCTTTTGGCCAAAGATTGTTCGGGCTTAAAAATACAAAATAGGACACGAAGAATGGACGCTGCCCCAAGAGGCACCTGAGATGGTCAGCTGGTTCCTCCGAGACTGCCTTCTCCCTTCCCGGGCGGCAGAGGAGGCTTACCTGTCTGCCAAAAATCACCTGGCACAGAACACAGGAGCTTCGTCGTCCTAGGAGACTGAACTTAACAATGAAATGAAAGCATGTGAGGAACGGCCAAATCCAGGGAAAGGACATTTGTAGGACAAGGTGCCCCTCCTCCTTGAGCTGACACCTGCTACCGACTTGAAACACAGGAAAGAGCGGTGCTCACCGACAAGAGAGAAGCTAAGCCACTAATCCTCCCAGGTCCTCGCTGTTGTGGAAAAGGGCTGCAGACACACCATCGCATCCTCACTGGGAACAAGAAAACCCACTGGCAGGCGAGTTCACAGTGGCTGCTGAGATGACAGCTGCAGATCATCCAAGATGGCAAGATGCTAGAATGACCTGACCCACAGCAGCAAGGGAAGGTCAGATGCCGAAAAGCTTCGCCCTTGAGAAGCTGCCAAGAAACCCCTCCCCCAGAACACGAGGTGTGCTTGTACATGCTCGGGCTGCCATTGCACCCATCTGGACGCATGATCAGCAGAGAACCTTCCAGGGCCCTGAAGCCACGTCAGAGGACACGATGGAAACAGGAAAACCTGGCTTCTAGCTAGCTCAGCCCTGTTACAACCTAACTGTGAACCTGAAGCAACCAACGTAACTTTACTGGGTAGCGGCTGCCTCCATGGTGAAGAAGGCAGGCTGGATTCGGTTCGTTCATTTAGTTACTAAATACCAGCCACCAACAGTTACCTGCCCTCAGGGAGCTTACATTCCAATTAAGATTTTTCTTTAGTCATTTCATCATTGTACTTTTTTTTCATTCTATTAAAATAATTCTATGCCCCAGCGTGGTGGCTCATGCCTGCAATCCCAGCACTTTGGAAAGCCGAGGTGAGCGGATCACCTGAAGTCAGGAGTTTGAGACTAGCCTGGCCAACATGGTGAAATCCCGTCTCTACAAAAAATACAAAAATTAGCTGGGCATGATGGCAGGTGCCTGTAATCCCAGCTACTTGGGAGGCTGAGGCGGGAGAATTGCATGAACCTGGGAGGCGGAGGTTGCAGCGAGCCAAGATCTCACCACTGCACTCCAGCCTGCACAACAGAGCGAGACTCCATCTTAAAAATAATAATAATAAAAATAATAATTCTGTAATAATAAGATCAACAGATTTTGTGGGGTGCTATTTTATGCCAGGCTCCCAGTGAAGAATTTTGCATTTATTCCCCAAACAACTCCGGGTAGTGAGTACTATATTCTCCCTCTTTTACAGAGGAGGAAACAGAGGCTTGGGGAGGCTTAAGTGACTCGCCCTTGGCCACCCCGCTGTGACTGAAAGCAACTAGAAACAGGTTAAAGAAGTGAGATCTCCCTGGATCAACAGATGAGGTTCTGGCCTCTAAACCTTTATGAACAAAATGGCAATTCGGAAAAGGTGGAAATGTTTTCTTATATACAAGGATAATTAAGACAGATGGTGAGTAGATCCAGACCTCGCTCTTGCTGAAAGATGCTAAAAAGTCTCTTGGTTCCTCGACACACAAGAAAAGAACCCACGAGCTCAAGCAAAACTCTTCCAGGCAGCAACGCTCCAGTCCAGAGGGAACAAGGAAAGAACAGGAAGTGATGGATCCCCATCATCCTCGTGTCTCCAAAGGCTTCAAATTAAGTCATCTTTTTAGAGGAGCACGATCATTTTAATTTTTAAAAAGATAAGGAGGGGAACTCTTACATATTTTACAAAATGAAATAATCATCCAGAGAAATAGGAGGATATAGAATGAACCAATCTTCTTCCGCTGATCAAAATATACTTCACTAATTAACGGCCTCTAGTCTCCAAAGAGTCGCCCCACTCTACTTCACTTGAGATGTGAACATTTACATCGCAAAGGAGGATAAATAAACTGCAGGATTCAAAACGTTCCTTTGGTGGCTCATTAAAATTCTGGTCTAAACAGATTTTTATTTATATGATACATTAGAGAATATTATGACAGTACTAACATGAAATCTGTTCTTCACTGCCATGGATTTTCTTTCATTTTAAGTTACAGTTTCTTTCCACTAGTCTTGTTTTAACACCTCCACGGAATATTTCTCTGGCGAGCGTTAGCAAGGAGGGACAGCCAGAAAGCAGAGAAACGCATTTGAACTGAAACACACACTGACATATCATTTACAAACTCCTTGCCCAGCCCACGAGGAGGGGCAGGGTTCCCTCTGCCACTGTGACCTGAACACAAAAACGCAGCAGTTTTATTGGAGGGAGACAAACAATAAATAAATCAGGCTTGATTTAAACTTCTATGCTCCCGCCAGCCGGGTTTTGGCCCCCAACACTAACTCCGGTCTGAAATCCCAGTGGCCAGGCTCAAATTCTGTTGGAAAATCACTGTAGACGGGGAAGACACTTTCTTCCCACCCAGCCCCAATTCCCAACCACCATACAACCTTGGCAATTACTCTGTTGCCTCACTGGGGTTGAGCAACTCCAGAACCATCTGTAAAGATGGCCTGAGGAGTCGGATGGAAAGATATAAGACAGTGTCACACACTGGGATAACATGACGGGGCAAGGCAAATCACCCAGACCCAGGAACACGGAACTTCAAAGTCCTGGGCCTCTGGCTACGGTTCCCTCAGCACAGCCCACTGACCTCTCCAAGCCCATCTCCTGTTGCAGAACAGAGGGGCCATCCCTGGAGGTACCCCAACAGCATGGCACATTGGTGAAGGGTCCAGTTCTACAGCCAGGTTGCCTGCATATGGCTCCTAGACATCCATCTGTGCCTCAGTTTCCTCATTTATAAAACGAACTAATACTAGTCGTCTCCTCATAGGGCTGTGTGAGGATTAAATGGATTAAGAAAGTCCCTGCAATAGTGCCTGGCATATACATTCAATTAATATCATTATTATTACTCAACCTCTCACAGGATTGATGTGAGGACCTAATAAAAATGACAGTAAATAGTAGCAGGTTGGCCAGGCACACACCTACAATCCCAGCATTTTGGGAGGCAGAGGTGGGAGGATAGCTTGAGTCCAGGAGTTCAAGACCAGTCTGGGCAACACAGTGAGCTCCCATCTCAAAAAATAAAAAATGAAAAATAAAATAGCAGGTTAACGCTTCTATGGCATTACCATGCAACACGTCTTTTTTTTTTTCAGTCCCTTTACCTTTATTTATTTAATCTGCAGAAAAACTCTGAGATGGAGAAGCTAAGGTTCAAGGAAGTTAAATGATCTGTTCCAATTCACACAGCTAAGGAGTGGCACCATCAGCATCTGAACCCAGGCTGTCTCGCTTGCAAACAACAACCAGAACAATGATGAGGAAACCGACAATAAAAATAACGGCAATGACAAAAACCTTTGCCAGGCACCATGCCCTTTTACTCTTCACAAAAACCTTCTGAGAGAGCTATTGCCATCACTCCTGTTTTACAGATGAGCCCACTGAGACTGACAGAAGGTCAGGGACAACAGCCAAATGCCCCAGGTGATGGAATTCAGATGAAGATCATGAATAGCAAAGTCCTCTGTAAAGTGCAGTATGTCACACACGGTAACGTGTTATTATTAAATCCCCAGAATTCATGGAAAGATGTTCTCCCCCAACTGGTTTCATGTTAATTCACCTACTGACAATCCAGATGTGGAGCTGGGGGTTGAGAAAGGAATGCACACTTTGACAAGTTTGAAAACTATTCTGTCTTGTTTTCGAGTTGAATGTACCACTGCAAAGTATATTAAAGTGAAATACTGCTCTCCTCATTTAAAAACAAAGTTAAGGAAGGGGGACCACAAGGGGAAGAGGAAAACAGGTCAAACCCATGGTTTTACCAAGTAAGGGATTTTTCCAGCTTCCCTCTTGGGTAATCTGATCCAAGCTCTGAGTGATCAAATGACTAACCTGGAAATTGAAAGATTCACACTTATGGAAGAAACAGCAGTTCTTCCAAACCCGGGGAGAACTGCTACCTCTGGGAAGCCCTCTGAAATGTGAAGGATCACAGACAGTTTGGGAACTAACTAAAACAATAATGACAATTCCAAAGTTTGTGCTAAGTACAGAAATAACCTAATCTCTTTCGTTCATTCATTCCTATCATTTGCTTAAGCATTAGGAAAAAAAAAAGAAAAACCCTTAAGAAAATATTTCATTGTATTTACTTAAAAACTTGTGTTTCCTTCTTTAAAAAAGGGAGAAGAAAGAGAATAAGGAGGGAGGGAGAGAAAGAAGGAAGGAATCAATCAATTAATCAAGTGGTAGGCTCCAGACCTGAAATTCTCAAAGTATCGTCAGAATCACCAACTTTTTCTATGTTCATGTGCAAAACCATTCCTCCCTTTACACAATTTAAAGGTTCCACTTCTGGGAGACTATGCTTAAAGAAATAAACTGATTTGCTAAAGCCACAACCCTTACGACTTACAATCAGAAGCTTCAACTTATTCCCTTTCCCTAAAAGAATGACAAATTCAGAAGGTATATGGAAGCATTTCTTCCAGTGCTACGTGGGGAAGAAAAAAAGTATAACTGAAGTATCAGTGTAACATGTAAGCCATAAGCCTTTCCAATTTAACCTTCCGGCTTTATGCAGCTGTGTTCTCATAGCCACACCTGGCAAGCTCAGTGAAAACTATGTTAACTACACACTTCTAAAAAAGTGAAGCCCTATCTCGATTCTTTCAGCAAGTCTTGTAGTACCACTCCTACACGGTTACAACATTTTCAGGACTTCTCCACCCAGGCACCAGCACTTGCACAAAGAAGAAGCACTGTTGGTTTCAAGTATGCTCTGACCTATCCAACCAACCTGAAACCAAGATATCCACTGCTACCTCTCTCAGATTTAAGGCTTTACAGGCCTAAGAAGTTGTTTTTTTCCAACAAAGGATCAGCTGTTTACTTAAACTCTACTCCTCCCCATAAACTCCAAGTTGTAAAAGCTTCAAAAGAGTACCTTCCAAAAGAGTCACAAGGAAACGTTCAACTTTTCCTGATATGATTTTGACAAGGCTCAAAAACAGAATACTTGCAAAAAATACTGCAGCGGATGGAGCCACATCCTCCCACTAAGCATCAGACTTGTCCCTGCCCCCAGGGAGATGTTCAGAAGCCACTTGGGGATGGCTAACTTAGAGACGCATGGTTATCTCACAGCACTACTTGTCCGGCTTGTTGCCACCATTTGCTGATACCCTGAAGGAACAGTGAATACCAGGCTTCAACAGTTCATTGCCAGTGCTGTTTCAAACTTGAAATTCTTGGCAATCATCTCTGAGTGCTAAAATCCTACTGTTGATTCTCCTACTTACCTTGGGTTGCGCTCGACGAGGAAATGCAACTTTGGGGTCAATCTGGGAAAAAAACAGAAAAGCAGGAATCAATAAAGTACTTTAAGAAAAGGAAAAAATATATGATTAATCACCTAATTATGAATCACTCATTTCTCAGGCTTATAATCCAGCTTTTAGTAACTTCTCAGGCAACTCAAAAGTTTCCTAAACTTTGATCTCAACTTTAACCTTTCCTCTAATACATCTTATAACTAATATAGCTAGGTAGCCTTTCTGAAATGACCCACCATGCATTTCAGTGTGTGATGCTCTTAATAAACCAGATCTCATGTATTCTTATTTAAGCAAGGGCTTCTTCTTCCAGACACTGAATATTAAATGGTATCTGCATCTAATTTGCTATGCGTGGATGGAAGAAAAGATGGGAGCATCATTATCATTGGGGAAAAAATCATAACCTGAAAATTAAATGTAACTATTCTCCAGCAGTAGATAATTGGATGGTATTTCTTCTCCCTGATGATAACTCAACAACACAGGAGGAGAAGGAGATTCCAAAAAATTTTTAAATCAACAACATCCAAAAACTCCCCACAGACAACTAACACAATGCTCTGCTTGAGTTAATTAAATCATTTTAGCAAAAGTAAAGTTACCCAGGATTCATCAAAAAGATCTGTTCTGCAGTTACACCTCAAAAGATTAAAAAATATTTTTTTTTTACGTAAAGAAAATGAAGCTAAATCCACTTGCATTTCAAAAACAACAAGGGGTAAAAATCTATGCGCAACCTAAACCCAAATTAGAAAAGACAGCCCAACTTGGGGAGGGCACAAAAGAAAAAAAAAAGTAACTGAATAAAAGAAGTAGTTAGAATCTAGTGCAACAAGTAGGGGATTCCCCTACCCCAACCTCAATCCGAATGGAAAAATATCCTCCAGTCCAAATCAGACATTTGCAGAACACCTCATGCTCAATCAGGGTCTAACTGTACCACTCAGAACAATTCTCCTGGAAGCATGTGAATCTAACAGGCTGATGTGAGGGAGGAAAAAAGTGACTGCGAAGATGAAAAGAAAAGGAAAGAAATTTGAAAACAGTCCCATTGTCAGTTTTCATTCCATTTCTAAATGTCACAAATCTTTGGGCAAAAAATGTGACACTAAGAGTAGTATAAACGTTGCTACCAGTTATTTATTTCTAGGCTTTGGCTTTCAAATTAAAATTTTTTCCTTTTAAAAAGTAAATCTGAGCTTTGTTTTCACTTCTGCCCTAAGAGGGAGAAAAAGAAAGAGTAATGCCTTGGAGGAAAATAGGGAGGTGGGGGTGGGGGTGGGAAACAAGGAGAGTTCATTTGTTCCTGGACTTACATCACCTAAGGTCCCAGCCAGAAAGACATATGAGGATTTACTGCTGTTATTACGGTGTCTTAAAGACCTCATGAAATCTGCATTGCATTTCCTACCTTTAACCGTCACCTGAGAAATGAGAGATTACTCTTCAAAAACTAAAGCAGACAAAAATCTCTGATCTAGAAAACTACCCTTTCGTAAAGATTAACATTACTGCATCTACAGGTGTGTCCAGCGCTGACTAGCGCTTGTCTAAGAGAGAAATACAACAGGTGTGGGTTTTCCATTCTGTTGACCAAACGTAAGACAGAGGTGTCTTTTCATAAACACTCCCCAGAGGATTTTTTTTTTTAGTTGACCGGCACACGATTGCAATCAGAAATCACCTTGTTTATGGGGTAACAGGTGTGGGGGATGTCGAGGGAGGTGCCAGGAGCTGGAAGAAGTAAGGTGCAATGAAGAAAGTGAAGTACTAAAAAAAAAAAAAAAAAAATTTAAATCGCAAAACGAAAAAGCCAATTCAGAACTCCTGGATGGTGTGTGGCCGTATCAGCACATTATATCATGATCGGAGTCCTCAGTGTGCAAAGTTTGCACACTGAAGGAGAGGAAGGGTCAAGCATGGCAAATCCCAACCTTTTGCACATCCCTGGCAACTATTTTTTTAAAAAACAAACAAAAAAGAAAACTACCAAAAATTAAAACATTAGTTAGTTAGGTACAGCGCTACTTACTGTATCTACAAGTCCTCTAGGAAAAGACTAGGGTACTATTTTGGATGTGAATGGCCGTTACCTAAACAAAGCTTTTAAGGTAACAGTAAACAAGATCCTCGTTTCCATGTCAATAAACCAACCGCTTCTGCCTCCTGCACTGAACGTTGAAACAAAGTCAAAAGCTAGGTTACACTAAATAATAGTGACCAAAACACGTCTACAAACAATAGGGAGGGAAACTGCAGGCTTTGCCCCCCGATACAGAGGAATATGGCCCACCAGCCACCACAGAAATCAAATACTGTTTCTCCCACCCAGTTAGCAAGAGGGGGTGGATGATAAATTCCCAAATTTGCCTTGAAAAGATTTTCCTCTTTAATTTCACTAGCTTTTTGAAATGTCTAGCCACGAAATCAAGGAGAGAAAAACTCTTCAGACATCCGTTATCATCCTACAAATGATTTCTGAAATTAAATTACCTGAAAGTACAAAAAGGCTGGGCTGCATGCAAGCTATGACAAGTCCAGTACAATTAATAAAGCAACTAAGAGTGTAGGTGGGTTTCTTTCTTGGGAGAAGGCACGCACACCTGATCTCTTTGATCAGTGAAAGAGGGTGAATTTGCAAAATCAATTCAAGTGCGCCGAAGGTTGCCAGGTTTCTTTCTTTTCTTTCCTTCTCTTCCATTCAGTGTTAAAGCCAAAAGGGATTTGAAAGATCACCTGGGTCCACTTCTTTTACAGAAGAGGAAATTGAGACCCAGAGGTAATGATTGCTCCTGTTCATAAGAGGTAGATGGAAGTAGAACCCCATCTCTGGCCTTGTCCCACTACCTCAACACAGAGGAGTGAAGTTCCATGCAACCCAGCACTACAGCCCAATGTCATCCTAAGGCCTCTGCTTTGGGCAGATATATATTAATAAAAGCCGTGGGGAAACTCTGGTAGACATACAGGGAAGGGAGGAGAGGCAGGAAGCCCACACAGGGGCTAAATAAAACACTGCAAACTCCCCCTCCCATTAAATGTATTGTTATATACAGACACTCTTCCCTTCCCCTTCTGACCTGTGCCTGGAAACTTTTCCCCCTTCTACTCTCAATTTTAAAAACTTCTGATGTATAAAAGTACCCACACTCAAATGAAAGGATCTGAGAAAGAAAAGGAAGGAAAAAAAATCACTTTGAAACCCCCAGGCCTTATCAGTTTTAGATTTCACGCCATCTGGAGTCACCCCAGTGGATGCCCAGCTCAGCTCTGCCAGCGTCCCCTTCCCTTCCCAAACCACATTCCAAATCCCAAGTGCCCCAAGAGGAACCTGTTGCCTGGACCTGTAATTAGCGCCCTCTCCCCTCCTTCCCACTGCTGTCCCCCTCGGCCACGAAGCGGCTGTGCCTTCTCAAAGCCGGTCCCCACAGCCACAGTTGGTAACGCGTGCTGGGTTCGGCCGACAAAGAAAAGTTGCATTTGCTCTCTGGTGGAGTTTCTCTGCACAGTCCCCAGGCCGGAAAGGCAGACTCTCCCGGAGCCGAACCCCCTCCGCCCCAAGCCTAAATTTGGCAGCATCTGAAGCTGCAATGGGACAGGCTCTAAAAAGAAAACCCCAAGGCCAGCCACAGCAGCAAACTTTTGAGCCAACTCACTCTCTCAGTTTAAAACTACTCAGTTCTAGCACAGAAGCAAAAGAAGGCGCTGTCCCTTTAAATGGGGCTGTCAATGCCAGATCGTTCCTGAAAAGGGGCGAACAACAACAACAAAAAGCAACCTACCGTCTTGGAATCTAACTCATGGTGGGGCTGACCTAATACTTTATCTACACTTGCTGGGTCTGCGAACGTGACGAAACCGAAGCCTCTGAAAGGAGACAAAGAGGGAGAAAAACAAACAAGAAAATGTGACACCATTGAAAGCAACAAGGAGTGAGACCTACGGCTGAATGAGGACCAAAAGTTGCCCCCCACGTACCCCCACTCCCACTTCCCTCCTCCAATTCCCCCCCTGCCTACAGCCCTCCACCTAGCAAGAAAAAGCATCCAGGTTAATGGGGGAAGTGGAACGGGGGCAGGGCGGGTGGAGGTAACTTGGAAAATGCTGGTGCCTCCACTCTTTGGCCACCTCAGTTTCCTCTCCTCCTCCCCTTCCCTTTCTTAACGCTTTGTTTTATTCCGAAGAAAGCCCGGCACTTAGAAGAGATTCACCACCATCTTTCTAAGAGGGAACTTAAGAGTTTGGGGAGCTGGGAGTGTGGGGAAAACATACATTAAGACCAAAAACAAAAACAAAAAAAAAAAAACTGTGTGAAAAGTAAATGAAGCTGAATGTCATTTTAAACAGAGAAAAAGAAGCGACGGGAAAATGACTCAAAGCAGAGAGATGGGTATCTCTGTATCCAGAATTCAGCTCCAATTAACAATAACCTCTGGGGTGACTGGGGGGCGGTGGGGGTGCTAGAGAGCGCCGTTAGAGATGAGCCACGCGCCTGAGCCCCATTCTAATCCGCTTAGCTACTTCCGAAGACACCTCCAAAAATAAAACTTAAACTTTGTTCTAAAATAAAGACAAAATCCAGAAGGCAATGGTTTACCTGGAGCGTTTCGTAGTAGGATCTCTCATGACCATACATTCTCTAATTTCTCCAAATTTGCTAAAATAGTCTCTAAGGCTATCTGTAGAAAGAGAAAGAGAGAGATGGTGGGGGGGGGGGAGAAGGTGTGGGAAAAAAAGCAATGCAAATTTTGATCAAGGACAAAATCCAAAAGTAGTTTTCTGTTGCTATTCTGTTTTGCTTTTTCATTTTTTGCACACGCGGGGGAAATCGGCAACAGAGGTCGCGTAGAGGGCTCAGAAAGGATTTGCTATTTAAAAAAAATAACCTTGCACAGGAGAAGTGGGAGCCAATGGCGGGGGGGGGCTCATACACCGGGATAACAAAGAGCAATAAAGAAGCCAAGAAGGGGGGGACCCAGGCGTCCCCCCCTCCCTCCCTTACCTGGTGAGGTCTGCCAGCTTAGTCCACCGATAAACATTTTACTAGAGGGAGAAAACATAACAGAAGTGAGCACCGATGTCAGATCGGCCATTTTGACGTGTAACTTACAAAAGCTAAAAGGAAAGCGGGGGGGAGCGAGCGAGCGAGAGCCGGGAGGTGGGGTGGGGGAGAAGGTGACGGCGAAATGCAATCCAAAGGTGTGTAACTTCCACGGGGGGGGCGCGCGGGAGGGGCGGGGGGGCGCGGGAGATGCCCGGCTCCGCGCACCGCCGTCCCCGCCGCTGCAAGGAGAGCGAGCCCGAGGCGGCGCGGTGGGCAGCGGCTGGAAACTTACCCGGGGTCGTGCTGGGAGTCGTTGGCGCTGCCCGAGGTGCCTTGGCTCCCATTTGCCTCCATATCTGAGCCCCCCCGCCCCCCCACCCCCAAAAAACCGAGCCCCACAGCGATCGGAGCGGAGCGGCGGCCGGCTCCGAGCCCCGAGATCTCCGCTCCCTCCTCCCCCTCCTCCTCCCCCCCGCCCGGGCTCCTCCGAATCTCTCTGCGAGCGGCGGAGCCGGGGCAGCGGCGAGAGCCGTCACACGTGGGCTCGGCTTAGCTCAGCCCCGCTGCCTCGCACACCCCCCGTCCCCGCCCCCCCGGCCCATCCCCACCTCTCCCCCTCCTCCTCCCCACCCCCATCTCCTCCTCCTCCTCCCCCTCCTCCCCGGCGCACGTGGGGCGGAGTTCTAGAACGTCGTGTAACCAATGCCGGTGACGTCACGCACCCCCGTGCGGCCCCCGCCTGCCCGCGCGCGCACACTCGGCCCCCCGCGACCGGACCCACACGGGTGGCGCGCGAACCCCGCGGGCCCAGGGGACCCCGCCTACGGGCCGGCCGGGCGCGGGGCGACGGGGAGCGCACCCCGACTTCCCTGGATCACATGGGCTGCGGGGGGCGGGTGGATCGGGGGAGGGGAGGCGCGGGGAGCTTGCTGCGGCCCCTCACCCGGACCGGGGTGAAGACGCCCCCCACCCTCTCTAGTTCGCCCTCTCTATTCAAGTTTGCCGGCCCCTGCCGCCGAGATCCGGGGATGGCACCAGCTGCCCGCCCTGCGCTGCGCCCTGTTTCCAGCCACCGCTCAGAAATTTAGGTCAAGGACGTCGGGAGCAAACCCACACCTCGGCGCTACTCTGGCGGCCCCCGAGACCCCCCAGGATCGACGGACTTCAGGATGGCGGAGACCCTCCTGCACAAAAACCAGCCACAAGTTTTATTTTCCTTTTGCGCTGGAAGTTCTCTCTGGCTCTCGCTCCACACCGGCACGTCTTGCGCGGCTCCCCGCCCTTCCCCAGTAGAGGTACCAATCCGTGCCCGGGAGAGGTTATTTTGGAACTTTGAGAAACTGACGCGATTCCAGTGGCGAGAAAGAGCCGAAGAAAGGGTTTCCGCGTTAATCATAGAGTGTTGTAACAATATAATAAGATAGGTTATAGGGGTCAAGGTCACATGATTGAGGTTCAAAGCAAATGTTTGTATATAATGAGAAGTACTTTCGGAGTGTCTCTGGGATGGCTGGGATGGGTGGTTATTTCAGGAAACCCCTGTGTAATCCTTTAGTTAAATGTTTTATTTCTCGAATTACCCAGCCTTTGTATGCCAGGATAATAAAATGCATGAGACTGAAATAGCCCAAGACCCCTCACGAACTGCGGAGGTAGCTGGGGTGGCAGAAGGCTTCACAATCACTCCCACCTTAGGAGCAGCAGTATTGTGCAGCACGGTTCTGGCATACAGTAGGTGCTTAATAAATGCTGGTTTCATACCTTCGTGCACTGAAAACTCCAAAAAGACGGTTTCTGTAGCCTTCCAAAGACGTCGCACATTTCTCCGGAAGATTCCAGGCTGGTTTCAATTTATAAACAACATGGATACAATTATCCGTATTGTTTTAAAACCGTATTGTTTTAAATTATTGCAATAAACTTAGTTAATATGGCATGAGGGGTAACATAAAGTTGTGGTTCATCAAATACTGAGATTAATGTTAGGCATGAATTGATGCCCAAATAACACTTTTTCATTAATTTTCATAGGATTGGGAGACAAAGGAATACACTCAACACCAAAACTGTACCAAATCCACTGTGGGTTTTGGAAAAATGGAATATTTGGAAAATCTGAGCACCAGCCGTAGCCTTGAGTGACTAGACTCTCAATCTCCCTGTTCCCTAAATTGCAGTAATTCCTCCTTGACAGGATTGATGGGGTGAACGTGAGAGGCTGAAGTGAACCAATGTTGTAAAAGTTCCTTTTTCACTGTAAACCTGAGTGGTAGTTATCATCAGTTACTACTCAACATAATCATATTGAGAAGGCGCTCAAGGCTTTAAACCTCAAACCTTCACATTTCCTGTGACTCCAAGCTCCTTCCCAAATCATCTGGGGTCTCAAGTGTGGAATAGTTAGTTGTTATGATGATTGTTTATTGTGAATGATTATTCTCAACAAAATGCAGACAACAGAGCTAATTGTATCGTGTTTGGGATTTTTACCGTAGAACCACAGGCCTTTCTTCTATCCTAGGTAGAAAGGCCTTTCCTAATCTAATCCCCTCTTTTTACATCAGGGTCTCAGAGGTACCAAACTCACCAGGCTACACCCCACCCCCACCTTCTGGCCATCAGTCCAATGCCATTTGGCCTCTGCTGCCTACATGTTTATTCTGTCCCTCGCAAGGCAAGAGTTGGGGGCCCTTCTTCTCTGGTATAGACCTCCACAGGCTGACACTTACAGAACAGATTTAAAACCTAGAGAGGGGCTAGTGCTGCAGTTACAAAGTCAGTGGCTGAGAAAGAACTAGATTGTAAGTCTCCATTACTACATTGTTTTTACTCATTTATTTTTAATTTATATACAGTAACATTTACTCTTTTTGGACTGTAATTCTGTGAGTTTTTGACATATGCATAGAGTCATGTAACCACCACCATAATCAAGATGCAGAACAGTTTTATTGTCCAAAAAAATCCCCTCTTGCTGCCCTTTTGCACCACATTATTTGTAATAGCTCATTATTATTATTATTATATTTTATGCATTTTTTTCTCCAGTTCACTCAATGTAGCCCCTGCATCAGGAGAATTCAAGCAGCACAATATCATTCCTCAACCCTCTTAAAGTCTCAACAGCCCAAGACCATGTTGGACAATTCCTTCTTCAAACTCAATCTTCCAGAATGGGTTTAAACACATATTGATGCCACTCAAATTGAAATCTCCAGCCCCACCCTTCCTGAAGAGTTCCAGGCCCTGGCCATCTCCACTTAGCCCGAGCTCAAATCCATCTTTCTTGCTACTGCATCCCAGATCTCCCACCTAAGGCCCTGCAACAGCCTACAAAACAGTCTCCCCACATCTACCCTTACTCCACTTACGTGCCTGGAAATCTTTCCCAGACCTCTGTGACGGGGTCAGATGCCCCTTTATGTGCAGTTACCCTACCAGAATGTACTGTGTACCTTACGCTGTATGATCATTTGCTTTATTGCCCATCTCCTCTAAGCCATAAGCTCCTGGACCTTTCTGCTCTCCATGTGCCAGCACAGTGCCTGCTGGCGCTCGGTTGATGGTCAATAATGATTGACTGCATGAATGAGTGAATGAATGAATGATGGTCAACATTATTTTCATTCTAGGATTCTTTTTGTGTTTTTATTCACAAGTCAAATTGGTGGCAGTTTTCCCTTTTTGTATTGCCTTTGTCTGCTTATACTGGTCTCATAAAATAAACTGGTAAATTTTCCTTTTTTTTCATTTTCTGGAACAGTATGTATAAGACTGGAATTGTGTGTTCCTTGAATGTTTGGTAGAACTTGCTGGTAAATTGTCTCGGTCTGGGATAGACATTTCATGGGGTGATTTTTAACTACTGATTCCATTTCTTTAATGCTTACAGATCCCTTCACGTTTTCTGTTTTCTTCTCGAATCTATTTTTATACACTATATTTTTCGAGGAAATTATCCACACCATCTAGGTTTTCAAATGTGTTGACAAAATGCTGTTCATAGTTATCTCTTAATGTATTTTAATCTCTGCTGTATCTGTCCATAATGTTTATCTTTTCATTCCAAATATCATTTTATATGTATCTTTTCTTATCTGGATCAGTTGTGCCAGAGATTTTTTTTTTTTTTTTTTTTTTGCTAGTGTTTTCTTTCTACTTTCTGTTAGTGTTTTCAAAGACCCAGACTTCGGTTTTGTTTTTTTTGTCTGTTCTAGCAATTTTTGTCCTTATATATTATTATATATGATATTCTTATATATGGCACAATAGACTATATTATGTACTATTATATATGAGAATATAATACATAATGTAATATTAGTATATATCATATAGTCCCTTCTGCTTCTGTTCTTTTTGGATTTATTTTGTTGCTCTGTTTTTTTTTTTTTTTTAATTCATGCCTTAGGTAATTAATTTTTAGCCTTAGGTAATTAATTTTTAGCCATCTGTTTTCTGATTTTAACATTTAAGATTACAGATTTCACTTTAAGTACCACTCAAGCTATATTTCACAAGATATATAGACTTTTTGTTATCACTGAGTTAAAAAAAAAAAGTTTAGATTTTAGGCTGGGCACAACGGCTCATGCCTATAATCCCAGCACTTTGGGAGGCTAAGGCGGGAGGATCACTTGAGCCCAGGAGTTTGAGACCAGCCTGGACAACATAGTGAGACCACATCTCTGCAAAAGAAAACTTTTCTAGAAACTAGCCAGGTGTGGTAACATGTACCTATAGGCCCAGCTACTCAGGAGGCTGAGGTGGGAGGATCACTTGAGCCTGGGAAGTTGAGGCTGGAGTGAGCCATGATCACGTCGCTACTCCAGCCTGGGTGACAGAACAAGATCCTGTTTCAAACAAAAAAAATTATATTTCAGATATGATTTCTTCTTTGACCGGTGAATTAATACAGGTGTATTTGAGGGGTATTTGAGGTTATTTAGTTATTAATGTCTAACTTAACTGAATTAAGGTTAAAGAATGTGATCTATATGAAGCAGATTCTTTGTTATTTATTGTAACTTGCTTTGGTGCAGTCAATTTTTATAAATACTTCATATAGTTTTTAAAAGAATGTATATGCTTTAATGTTTAAGTATAGCATTTTATATGGGTCTATTAGATCAGACTTATTAATTATATTATCTAGATTTCCTGTAGCCTTATGAATATTTTGTCTGCTTGACCTATTGCTTTTTATAGAAGTACATTAAAATTTCTACATGACTAGATTTTCCAGTTTATCTTGTATTCTTGCAAATTTTGCTGTTTTTAAAAGTATGTTGTTAGGCACACAAAAAAGAACTGTTAAAATTTCCTGCTATAATTGTGCATTTTCTACTTGTCATACTTTTTGCTTTGTGTATTTTAAGACATTGTTATTAGGTGCATACAAGCTTAGATTTGCTATTTTCCTAGTGAATTATTCCTTTAATATTAGCACAGAAGATATTTATCCCTACTGCCTTTTGCTTTAAAGTCTACTTGGTAATAAATGTAACTACTCTTTTAATTAGCCCTGCATGGTAGATCTTTTTCTTTCCTTTTACTTTCAATGTTTTCACGTCCCAAATTTTTAGTTCAGTCTCCTGTAAATAGCATATGGCTAGTTCTGGTTCATTATTTATTGTGTTAACTAGGAAGTTTAGTCCATTTACATTTATTGTGATTGCTGTTTTTAAATATCACCAAATATCACAATTTAGGGGCACAAAAATATATTAATCACAATCTCTAGTATAACATACTATCATCATTGTTTATACTTATGGCCCTATTTTATTTTATTTGCTGATATCATGGATACTCATATACCTGCAATTCAACCAGAGAACTCAAACAGAAACAATAACTTATGTAACATCTGCTTATGTTCTCCTCCCTATCTCATTCCTCTCAGCTAAAGTAACCACCAATCTGAATCTCATATTTATTATTTTGCTTTTAAAAAAGCTTTGTCATGCATATCAATGACTAATATTCTGTTTTGTTTTACATTTTGTTTTGAAATTTTATGAAAAATTTCTGAGGCTTGATAATTTACTTAATGTGAAATTATTAAGAATCAATTAGATCCTCTAGCAAGGGCCCTAGGGGTTGAGGGGAACTCTGTTAGATTTTTGTATCTGGTTGTAGTTCGTTCTTTTTCCCAGTTGTATAATATTACATTATGTGACTATGCCACAGTTTAGTTTCTCCACTCTCTCCCAAACTAGCCTTTGGGTTGTTTCAGGGATTTTTTTTTTCTTCTGCTATTATAAACAGTATTATAAACAGTCTTACCTTCCGATGTACATAGCTCAGAATTTCTCTTGGAGTAATTGCTGGATCATAACATATGTGTATGTAAAACTGTACAAGGTAATACTAAGCTGTTTTCCAAAGTGGTATTCCAATTTGTACTCTTACTAGCAGTATATAAGAGATTCTATTGACTGGATATGATGGCTCACACCTGTAATTCCAGACTTTGGGAGGCCAAGGCGGGCAGATCACCAGAGGTCAGGAGTTCAAGACCAATCTGGTCAATATGGTGAAGCCCATCTCTACTAAAACTACAAAATCAGCTGGGTGTGGTGGCACACACCTGTAGTCCCAGCTACTCAGGAGGTTGATGCTGGAGAATCACTTGAGCCCAGGAGGTGGAAGTTACAGTGAGTTGAGATTGTGCCACTGCACTCCAGCCTGTGTGATGATGTGATCAGTGAGACACTGTCTCAAAAAAAAACAAAAAAAGATCCTATTAACTTACTGATTTCTGACATTCTGGACTTTACGACTTAAGTCTCCTTTTACATCTTTTACTTACTTTGCTTTCTGTAAGCTTTTTGTTCTTTTCCATTTTTTTTCTATTGCATTGATCAAGAATTATTTGTTCTCCTTTCCTCATTTACTAATTTATTTACTAATTTGGAAGTTGTAAATTTTTTTTTTTTTTTTTTTTGAGATGGAATGTCACTCTGTCAGCCATGCTGGAGTGCAATGGTGCAGTCAGCTCACTGCAACCTCCACCTTTGGTTCAATCGATTCTCCTGCTTCACCCTCCGAGTAGCTGGGATTACAGGCACCCACTACCACGCCCGGCTAATTTTTATATTTTTAGTAGAAACGGGGTTTCACCATGTTGGCCAGGCTGGTCTTGAACTCCTGACCTCAATTGATTCACCTGCCTTGGCCTCCCAAAAATGCTAGTATTACAGGCATGAGCCACTGCTTCTGGCCAGAAGTTGTAAATTCTACTTCTACTCTTTCAGTTATTACAATTTTAACCTGTACATGTGATCTAAAGTAAATCGAATGCCCTAGGACTATCTAGTAAGCTAAGAATAACTCAACTTCAGTTACATCCTTTTCTCTTATGTTTTATTGTTGCTTGTTATTTTAGATCCACCTAGTTTTTATACCCCTAAGTTTAATCTCTATTGAAATTTTATATGCAGCCAATTCATCATATAGATTTGCCAATATTTACCAATTTCCTTCTAGATAAAGACCCTTTCCCCTGAAACATAACCTTCAATAGTTTTTTTCAGTGAGATTGTGTGAGTGATTTGCTCTCTCCACTAATACAAACATGTCATATTTCACTTTCATTCCTGAATGGTGATTTCTCTAGGTGTAATACTCTAGAATGGCAGTTATTTTACTCCAGCACTTTTTTGAATATACCATGTCTTCTTCTTCTTTATTTCTGAAACATTTGCTATGAGTCTAATTGTCAGGCCTTGGTATGTAAGCTGTCTTTTCTCTCTGGTTTGAAGGTTTTTTCCTTATCTTTGGCTTCGTGCATTTTTACTCTGCTATGTTCAAGAATGAATTTCTTGTTCTTTATCTGGTTCGGTACTCATTGTACATGCATAATCTTGGGATTCTAAATGAAGTCTCCCTCTCATTGTCTTCTGGTACTTACGTGAAATGTGTAACACATCTTGTCCTCCTATCCAGCATACTCTGAATCTGTCAGACTTCCCTTCACTTTGTCTTTGCCGCTTCCTGGGCAATTTTCTCAGATCCATCTGCAGTTCTTTCTTCAAGTCTGTCTAATCCGCTGTTTAACTCATCACTGAGCTTTTCATTTTGGTGACTATATTTGTCCTTTCTAGAAATTCTATTTAGTTCCATTTAAAATTTACCCTTTTTAGAGCATTATGTTATTTTCTCCTGTTTTCAAAGGTTCCTTTGTGTTTTTAATAATTTGAAGCTTACTTATTTTATAATCTGTCTGATAGTTCTGTTACCTGAGGTTCTTGGGATCTTTGTGTCAGCTACATCTTGCTTGTGGAGGATTATAGCCACGTGCATTGTATAGTTTGACATTGGGTCTGCATGTCTGTATTCATTCAAAGCTTTAGGGTTCCTGGACCATACCACATTGTAATCCCAAATTCTCAGTAAAGCCCTTTTTTCCCCACCCTCAACCCATGCCAAGACAGGCACATTTTATTATCTCCTTGTGACACTGGGGAGATTATTTTTTCCTGTGATTATTTCTCTAGTGACACAGGAGGGTCTAACTTTATGGGGTTCCAGCATTATGGGGATTCTCAGTTCCATTTCCCCACTTTTAATGGACCTGAAGCATAGTCTCCTTCCTATTTTGATGCTCAAACCTCAGGTTCTCAACACCAGCAAACCTGCCCAAGACCGGCTCAACCCCAGCTTACTTGCATACCATGCTATCATCTTTCTCTTCTTTCTGACTCTGAGAGCCTTTGCTTACTGTCCCAAGAGCTCGTTTAAATGGGTGTTTATTGCATTCTGACCAGTAGTTATATGTGGTTTATCATAGGAGGGTTTTCAGGTTAGTCTGCCATATTGCCACAAATGGAACTTCCTTCCATTTAATTTGTAAATCTTTTATTTCAAAATTATAATATCTTCCACTTTAAATGCATTTTTTTCTTAGAGTACTGTGGCATCTAAATCTTGGGATTTTTTTCTGAATAATCCCTTATAGGTGAATTAGAATTATCTCAAATGTGACATACAGGTCAGTGTGGCTGTATGTTGTAATCATCTGGGGAACTTCAAAAAATACTGATGCACCAGGCACAGTGGTCCACGCCTGTCATCCCAGCAGTTTGGGAGGCCGAGGCGGGAGATCACCTGAGGTCAGGAGTTTGAGATCAGCCTGACCAACATGGAGAAAACCTATCTCTACTAAAAATTCAAAATTAGCTGGGCATGGTGGCTGAGGCAGGAGAATGACTTGAACCTGGGAGGGGGACGTTGCGGTGAGCCAAGACCTCGCCATTGCACTCCAGGCTGGGCAATAAGAGCGAAACTCTATCTCAAAAAAAAAAAAGAATTGCTGATGCTTGGTTTCGCCTATGAGATTGTGATTGAATTCACCTGAGGGACAGGCTGGGCAGTGGGCTTTTTTTTAAGCTCCCCCGGTGATTCTAATATGCTGCCAAGGTTGAACATGGTTAATTTTAAATGTACTGATGGAAACAAGCAAACAACTCGTGATGGTGCCTGAGCTCCAGAATGATTTATTTTGCCTAGGAAGGGCTCTAGGTATCATATTTTTTTAAAAAATTCTGCTCATGACTGTAGTGAAGATGGAGAACCAACCATTTAGACACGGGCATACCCAGTCTGATGGGAAGAAAAATAATGTTGGCCGGGCGTGATAGCTCATGCCTGTAATCCCAGCACTTTGGGAGGCTGAGATGGGCAGATCACTTGAGATCAGGAGTTCGAGACCAACATGGCCAACATGGTGAAACCCCATCTCTAAAAAATAAAAAAAAAAAAAATTTAACCAGCCATGGTGGCAGGTGCCTGTAATCCCAGCTACTTAGGAGGCTGAGGCAGGAGAATTGCTTGAACTCGGGAGGCGTGGGTTGCCAAAATCATGCCACTGCACTCCAGCCTGGATGACAGAGAGAGACTCTGTCTCAAAAATAAAAAATAAAAAAAAATGTTAAAACTGCAAGCATGAGAAATAGTCTAGCCTAGTAGTTCCTACTGTCTGCAAAACAGCCCACCAGAGTCCTGAGAAGCTTTTTCAGTGGTATAGATTCCTGGACATTGTGGATTTAACACAAGATCAGTGAGTCTTTAATTCCCCAAAGGACCTTAAAGGCCACCAACTTTGGAAACCGTTCGGCTAGCCCATCTTATTTTACAAAGGAGGAAACCCTCTCTCAGAAAAGTGTTTTTGTTCTCAGGGTCCCAGAGCTGATTAAGAGGAAACCTGACTCTTAATCAAAGGCTGACCCTTCCAGTCTTGTGTTCGTCTCATCCATTTCTAAACAGAAAGCATCCTGCCACTTTTAGAAGATCTTGGACATTTTAAAGAAGCAGATTTGGGATTTGGGTGTAGTTATTTCAGGAACGTGGGTTTTCTGTTTTGCTTTACAATAAATAAAAAAGCCTGCTTCCCTCCATGTGAGGTCTTACTAGTAGTTCACTGACCTTGAGGAGGTAAGCCACCGTCATTTTCAACTGCCCTTATGTAAATAGGGGATCGTGGTGACTTTGAAATATGTTCACAAATTCTTTAGACTCCTCCAGGAGATGGAGTAGAACTGCCCTCCCCTGGAGTATGGGCCATACTTTGTAACTGGCTTCTAAGGAACAGAATGTGAAGGAAGTGATGGTGGGTGAATTCTAAGACGAGCTCATAAAAAGATACTGAAGCTTCTGTCTTGCTTTGTCTCATGGATCGTTTGCTCTGGGGGAAGCCAGCTGCCATGTCATGAGGATGCTCAGGCAGCCCTATGGAGAGGCCAGTGTAGAAAAGAATTGAGGTTTACTGTCAACATCTCAAACTAACTTGCTGGGATTGTGAGTTAGACACCTTATGGGTGGATCTGCCAGCCCTCATCAAGTCTTCAAATGATTGTTAATCTGGCCAATGCCTTGACTACAATTTCATGAGAGCCTTTGAATTAGAACCTCCCAGTTAAGCCATTTCTGATTGATGTTGAGATAATATTTGTTGTTTGAAGCTGCTAAGTTTTGGGATAATTTGTTACACAGCATAGATAACTAATACAGAGATACTTTAATATGCACCAAAAAAGAGCTGCTTAGTTTATAGGTTTACAACAGGATTCATATGTTAACATTTATAGAATGCTTTAGTTAGACTCCAACCAAATGAACTGCATATTAGATATAAAGAAGCGATCACATATTATTATCAGATTGCAACACATTTCATGTTCAATTAACTGAAATGCCTTTTCTGCAGCAAGACTTTGTTCATCTTCTTATCCCCACTGTGCACTTATAAAAGGTCACTGTCAAGATGTAAAAGTATATATATGATTTAAATGTCTTGACTCAGTTACTAACAACCATGAGCATGTTTTTCAAACGGGAAAAGCAAGATTCATTTCAACTTGCTCTTTTTCACATAATGCTCTTTGTTTACTTTTTGGTATTGCATTTCACCGCCACGCCGGACGCCTCTCTTATTAAAGAGGCTGTTCACTTATCTCTCTCCCACGGTCTCATAAGCCTTACTTTTAAAAACAGCCACGGCAGACTTTGCACCAAAAAAGCAAGCCATGTTTCTGCTAGGAAACATTTAGGGAAACGAGGGTTTTTTTTTTTTTTTTCCATGAAAATTTCACCAAGTATAAATTAACATGTCTCAAACTAATGGGCCCTTTATATTGATTTAAATAAATAGCCTCCTTTCTCAAAAATCATGACTTCTGAGCACGTTCTTAAATTCAACACTAGTTATTTTTTTCCAAAAAAATATGAAATAATCATGTGCATAGAGATCCTAAGTTGGTCTTTCTTCTGGATCTGTATAATGTGGGAAAGCCAAGATGGTATCTTTGTTTGTTTGTTTTTGAGACAGAGTCTGGCTCTGTCACCCAGCTAGAGTGCAATGGCGCTATCTTGGCTCACTGCAACCTCCACCTCCTGGGTTCAAGTGATTTTCCTGCTTCAGTCTCCCAAGTAGCTGAGATTACAGGCAACTCTCACCACACCTGGCTAATTTTTGTGTTTTTAGTAGAGACGGGGTTTCTGTATGTTGGCCAGGCTGGTCTCGAACTCCTGACCTCAGGCGATCCACTTGCCTCGGCCTCCTAAAGTTCTGGGAAAACAAGGGTGGGCCGTCATGCCCAGCCCCAGGATGGTATCTTTCTAACAGAGTCGTAACTGGAGGTATAAAATATCTGGAAAAGTGAAAACACACAAAAATATGGAGGATGTGAGGCTGACACAAAGTGAAATTATATTTTTCTTTTTTGTTGTTGTTTTTGAGATAGGGTTTCCCTCTGTTGCCCAGGCTGGAGTGCAGTGGCACAATCTCAGCTCACTGCAACCTCTACCTCCCAGGTTCAAACAATTCTCCTGCCTCAGCCTCCTGAGTAGCTGGGATTACAGGCATATGCTAATTTTTGTATTTTTAATAGAAACGGGGTTTCACCATATTGGTCAGTCTGGTCTCAAACTCCTGATCTCAGGTGATCCACCAGCCTCAGCCTCCCAAAGTGCTGGGATTACAGGCGTGAGGCACCTCACCCAGAAATTATATTTTTCAAACAGCCTTTTCTGATCTAACAAGTATCTTTATGTATAATTTATTTACTCCTAACATTGTTTGATGTCTTATATTTAGAGACATAAAGGTCTATTTTATTCAAATGATAGAGAAATTTGTTTTCTTTCATTTTCTTTTTCCAAATTGGGGAGGAAAATGCAAAAAGCTCCCAAATGGAGGGAAAAACAAACCTAAAGTGTGTTTAAGCAATTTTTTTTTCCATTTTCTCTTTCCATTTTCATGTTGGGCATAGCTGAAATCTAGTGTTGTGGTTGAAAAGTTTTACTCCCTTTCATCCCCTCCTCCCTCCTTGTTTCCAACTCAAAATTATCACACCCCAGCAGGGCATAGCGTACCTATTAGTCTAAATGAATAAGAAAGAGCTAGATTCCGGCCAGGTGCCATGGCTCATGCCTATAATCCCAGCACTTTGGGAGGCTGAGGCGGGTGGATCACAAGGTCTGGAGTTCAAGACCAGCCTGGCTAACATAGCAAAACCCCGTCTCTACTAAAAATATAAAAATTAGCTGAGTGTGGTGGCACGCGCCTGTAGTTCCAGCTACTTGGGAGGCTGAGGCAGGAGAATTGCTTGAACCTGGGAGGCAGAGGTTGCAGTGAGCTGAGACCACGCCATTGCACTCCAGCCTGGGTGACAGAGTGATACTCTGTATAAAAAAAAAAAAGGAAAAAAAAAAAAAGAACGAGCTAGATTCCTAATTAATAAATATCATTTACTGAATGACCACAACAGAGGAGCCTTCTAGGTGTGGTAGGGGCAGGGATCAGAAAGCTGTAATCTTCAGGAGTTGCAAACGGTGGGCAGTAGCTTGGGGTTGGGAGTGAGGCTGGCTGTAACCTCTCCATGTGGCAGCTTCCTGCAGGGGACACTGTAGACCAATCGGGTGAGCCCCCTCCCCAACCATGGGATATCAATGTGGGTATGGTAGGCACAAGAGACAAGTCTCGGGTATTAAACGGGAACGGCCATTCTCATTAAAAATATCCCAGGGCTGCTCTCCCATCTACCCTAAAGCTGTTTCACCACTGTTTGTCATGCTGTCATCATTATTCTTAAACGTGTAGGTAAATATTTTATTAAACATCTTCACTGCTTGGCAGTTAGGGAGCCCTTTGCCTCCTAGACTTGGCTGTCGCCCAGTGCTGCCTGGAAGGGTGGGAGTACAGTGGCCCCTGGAACGCTCCGCGGAGTTTGCAGTCACAGCACAAGAGCGCGATTCTGTCAAGCCATTTCCACCTGGAAACCATTTTCTCCTTTGGCCTCTCGAGCTTAATTTTTTCAATCTTCTTTTTAAACCAGTCATCAACTTCGTCTTGATGAAAGGTGCCGCGGCCCCCAGAAGAAAATGGTTACACCTTTCGACTCCACCTGGAAGCAGTTGACACAGGGCCGCAGTCACCTTCCCTTCCGCCTCTCCACCACCCTTGCGGCTTGCCCCATCTCCACTGTGACCTGCCTTGCCAAACCGAAATCTACGTATCATAGCTGCAGATACGCCGGCTCCGTGCACCCGGCCCCGCACACTCTGCAAGTTATGTCTGTGAACTTCCAGCGTTCCCATCGTCACGTCCACGCCTGGCCTCGGAGTCCCATCTGCTCGCTAATTTGCCAGCAGCAATCACGTAGACCCACAGGTCACACATGAGCTTGGGCCACGTGGGGCCTGCTTTTTAATAATTCTTTGCTTTTGGCCATTTACACAGCCTACGAGGCGGTCAAAGCAGCAATCGGCAGCACGGCTGTAATGTCATCCCATCGTCTGTTTGGGTTACAAGGAGGCCAACGCGACAAGATCTGCTATTGGGTGAGAAATTCCGGTTTTGGAGGACCGTGGGTGTGAGCGCCCTCGTCTGGCGAACAGAGGAAACGCCTTCTTGTGCCCCACATTTCAGTTCCCTCTACTGGCCGAGCAAAGAGAAGCGTTGGCTCATGTTACAGCCCCAGATTCCAGAGTTCAGGGCGCGACTATCAGATTCTGAAACCAGAGCCCTCCAGATTCAGAGGTTTCCTGGAGTTGACACTGAGACCCACCACAGTAGCCCACATTGCAATTTCTACAATTACCCATCGGCTAATTCCAAGTGGCTGGAAAACATTAATTGAAGGGAAGGAAAGAGAGGTAAGAACGGGCTGTCATCTGTGAAGGAGGAATTCAAATAGGTCAAAATCAAATCTATTTAGCCAAAAGTGGTATTGACGCATAGAGAGACAGAGGGAAAAAAGCAAAGTATGAGATGTGAAGACAATAGGGGATATAGACTGTACAGCCAATTTCTGAGCAAGATATTCATGCTAAAAATAATACTACTATTTGTAAAGGGCATGAGAAATCAAATTGTGTCGTGTCCATGGGTGGGAGAAGAAGAGGCTGTGCATACAAACCCCCAGCATTAGAACAAGACCGAGAAAGGACCCTAATCCAAGAGGAGTAGGGATGAACATAAGAATAATTTGAAGTGAACCAGAAAATTAATTTCACCATCATTCTCCTACTTTTGTGGGTCCAATGATGCTGGTGGCCCCCAGTGGCTGGCCACACCTCCGGGTTCTGAACAGGACCCCCAAGACCCCATCACCCACTCAGCAAAATGGCACATGAGAAAGGAGGGCATGATCTGGTGCTGTACCTTCTAGTCTAAGTCACAAATAATCACCAGCATTCAAAAACATTCATTGTCCAAGTGGCTGCTGGGGAGGCCTGGCCTGACAGAAGGCGTTCATGAGAAAGACCCGGGGGGTTAGCTGATCACCAGCTTGATGTGAACCTACAGCGCGAGGAGGCTGTTGAGAACCCTAATGCAATCTGAGGCTCTATTAATAGCACAGCAGAGTGTGGAAGGAGGGAAGCAATACTCCCAGCGCGTGCTGGCAGGTCAGGCCACATGCAGTTTTATGCTCAGTCCTGCGGGCTGTATTTTCAGAGAGGCACTGGAAAATTCAAGTCTGCTCAGAAGAGCATGAAAGGATTGGACGTTGGTATTTAGACAGCATCTCTATTAGCTTTACGGTCCTTTTGCAATTGGCAATACCAGAATGATTATTACATGGAGTCTCCGTAGCCAGTTGCAGGAATCATGTTTCTAATGTTTACTTAACCTCCTTGAGTGTTGGGGGTCCCCTCTGTATATAATGGGGGTAGTAATTTCTGCTCAATCTACCACTTTCAAGCATAATTTGAGGATGGGTCAGTTGAGCTGGTGTGTACAGAGCATTCACTGAGTGCCCAGCTCTGTGCCAGGTACTGGAGGCACAAAAAGAAACACAGTGAGGGATCTGTTTTTGAGGAGCTTGAAGTCTAGCTGGACAGATGGGTCCATAAGCAGGTACTTTGCATATAATGTGACAGAGGATGATAAAAATACATGCATTGATTTGAAATGAGATACAATTAATTTCTCATAAAGAGTGACAAGACAGCAAAGCAGAGTCCCTGTGGAATATGGACTTTCAAGTGCAAAAACAGAAAAAGAAATCATTAGAGGTCAGGGTAGAGAGGCCATCAGGGAGAGAAGATTAGAATCAGAAAAGTTCAGAGTCATAGAAGACAACTGAAGTGTCTCAGCAGTGTCAGGTGCCATTATGACGTCAAGGAGGAGGAACGCTAAAACATTTCTAAACCACTCACTGGATATGAAGATGAGGAGTTCATCCTTCGTCGTCAAGAGAGATCTTTCAGGAAAATGATGAAGGAAGAGATAGACTTCACTTAGGAAGTGTGTGAATGATTCATTTATTGAGCACCTACTGCATACCTAGCCTGGTGCTACTCACTTTGGACATTCAGAGAGCAAAAGATTTTGTTCCAGCCTACCACACTATTGGTTGGTGCGTTAAGACTAACACCTGTATGTCCATTAAGGACTACTGGAAGATCATTATATGAACTGTTCGACCAGGTGAGGCAGACAGCGTAATGGTTTAAATGACCAATTGGCCTGACCCAGGATGGTGTTCCACATAGTCACATGCATACGAGAAGAAAAAAGAATTGGTGTTAGTGCACTCCAAATATGACCACCTTCTTCCCCTTTCCCTTGATTCTTGGAGAGTTTCGATTCCCAGAAGCATTCAGAAACGCAAGTCTTGTCTTAACACCCCACGTGTTTGCTCCCATTTTGTTATTTGCCAGTGAAATTAATATTACTCTTTACCCTGCTCACATTCTAGATCCAACATGCGTTTTTTTTTTTCATCAGTGGGTTTGTGTTTGGTTGATTAGTTATTCATGTATAATGTAAGATGACAAGAGCTGTAATACAGAGAAGTGATTGTGGAGAATGCAGGCGTACGAGCTCTGGGGTTGGTGGTGGGGCTGTGGATGGGTAGGCAGGTTAGGAGAAACATGTGGATTATTTGCAGATGGTTGAACCTCTCCCCTTACCAAGCTGGTGACTCAAGCAAAATGGAATGAAAATAAATGGCATGTGACTGCTCATCTCGTCTCCTTGATCTGCATCCTGGTCCCCTCATCAGCTTCTGGATCTGTCCCATGCAATCAATCACCGAACTCCTTCAACATCTGGACTTGAGATCCCACCTCCTGGCTGCTCCCGGAAGTCTGGATCACTTCCAGTGTATCTTTTGTACACTGGCTTCTTTCATAGGTTGAATTTTCACAAAGGGGATCCACCTTATAGACTAACTCTTCCTCTGCCTTGACTTCTAGAACCTCCCCCAAAATGTCTGTTTCCCTCACAGTAGCCAAAGAGGTCTTTATGGGATGTAAGTCAGATCCCTCCAACGGCTTCCCACTGCATCGAAGCCCCTTGCTGTCACCTGAAAGACTTTTGATGTTGTGTTCTAGGCCTGCTTTTCCAACCTCATATTATATCACCATCCTCTATCATTTCTTTCATTTATTTTATTTATTTATTTATTTATTTGAGACAGAGTCTTTCTCTGTTGCCCAAGCTGGAGTGCAGTGGCACGATCTTGGCTCACTGCAACCTCCCTCTCCTGGACTCTAGCAATTCTCCTGCCTCAGCATCCCAAGTAGCTGGGATTACAGGCGCACACTGCCACAGCCAGCTCATTTTTTGTATTTTAGTAGAGACAGGGTTTCACCATGTTGCCCAGGCTGGTCTTGAACTCCTGAGCTCAGGAAATCCACCCACCTCAGCCTCCCATAGTGTTAGGATTACAGGCGTGAGCCACAGCGCCTGGCCTCATTCATTTTTATTTATTTGTTTATTTAGATACAGGTTCTCACCCTGTCATCCAGGCTGGAGTACAGTAGCATGATCATGGTTCACCACAGCCTTGACCTCCTGGGCTCAGGTGATCCTCCCACCTCAGTTTCCTGAGTAGCTGGGACTATAGGTGTATACCACCAAGCCCGGCTAATTTTGGCAGGCTGGTCTCAAACTCTTAGGCTCAAGCAATCTGCCTGGCTCAGCCTCCCAAAGTGCTAGAATTACAGGCATGAGGCACCACTCTCAGCTTCTATCATTTCTTAAACCAAACAAGCTGTTTCCTTCTTCAAGTCCTTTATGTATGCTGTTTGTTCCTTTTGCCTGGTTGTTCTTTCTCCACTCACTATATAGGTATCTGCTTATCCTTCTTTTAAAAAAGTTGTTTACTAACCTTTTTTTATCTTTATTTTTATTTTCGAGATGGAGTCTTGATCTGTTGCCCAGGCTGGAGTGCAGTGGCACGATCTTGGCTCACTGCAACCTCCACCTCCCTGTTTCAAGCGATTCTCTTGCCTCAGCCTCCCTGGTATCTGGGATTACAGAGGCCCGCCACTGCACCCAGCTAATTTTTGTATTTTTAGTAGAGACAGGGTTTCACCATCTTGGCCAGGCTGGTCTCAAACTCCTGACCTCATGATCTACCGGCCTCAGCCTCCCAAAGTGCTGGGATTAGAGGTGTGAGCCACCACGCCCAGTGTTTGCTAACTTAAAAAAATTTTTTAGTTTATTTATGTAAATTTATGAGTTACATGTGTAATTTTGTTACATGCATGGATCTCATAGTGGTAAAGTCAGACTTTTTAGGGTATTCATCACTCAAATACATTGTACCCATTAAGTAATTTCTCATCATTCACTTCCTCCATCCCCCACCCTCTGATTTTTTTCTCTCTCTCTCTTCTTTTTCAGACTGAGTTTCACTCTTGTCGCCAAGGCTGGAGTGCAGTGGTGTTATCTCGGCTCACTGCAACCTCTACCTCCCAGGTTCAAGCAATTCTCCTGCTTCAGCCTCCTGAGTAGCTGGGATTACAGGTGTGCACCAACACACCTGGCTAATTTTTGCATTTTTAGTAGAGATGAGGTTTCATCATATTGGCCAGGCTGGTCTCGATCTCCTGACCTCAGGTGATCCACCCACCTCGGCCTCCCAAAGTGCTGGGATTACAGGCGTGAGCCACCGTGCCCGGCCCCCTCACCCTTTCAAGCCTCCATTGTCTGTTATCCCACACCCTACATCCGTGTGTACACATAATTGAGCTCCCACTTATAAGTGAAAACATGCAGTGTTTGTCTTTCTGTCTCTGGCTTGTTTCACCTAGGATAATGTCTTAGAAGACATTTGGTTTTTTTAACTGAGTAGTGCTTTATTGTGTATATGTACCACATATTCTTTATCCAGTCCTCTGTTGATGGACACTTAGGTTGATTCCATATCTTTGCTATCGTGAATAGTGCTACAATAAACATATGAACATGGGTATCTTTTTGATATACCAATTTCTTTTCCTTTGGATATACACTGTTAACGGTTACCAGTAGTGTGTTTGCTGGACCAAATGGTAGTTCTAGTTTTAGTTCTTTGAGAAATCTCCGTACTGTTTTCTACAAAGGCTGTACCAACTTACATTCCCACCAATAATGTATGAGTTCCCCTTTCTCTGTATCTTTATCCTTCTTCAGCTCTTAGTTCAAATATCATCTCCTCACAAAGGTCTTTTCTGATCAGTATCTCTAAAGCTGCCTCCCCAGCCATTGCTTTGTTTATTTCCTGCATATCACCCAACACCATGTGAAGTTATCCTGTTTGTTTCTTTCTAGGGAATTGTCTGGAAACTCTACTGGAACAAGAACTCATCTGTTTCACCCTTTGTTGTACCTCCAGCACCTAGAACAATGCCAAAGCGTGGTAGGAGATCACCAGGTATTCGTTAAATGAATAAACTTTAAATTTTTATAATTCTCTTCCAAAAAACAGCTCTATTTTTAGAAAGCTCAACATCCAAATATCAACTAAGTAAAGAGACCTATTAAAGAGGCAATTATTTAAATTACAAGGTGGACTCAATGATGTAGAAAAGTGTCCCTCTGTCTTTAACAACTCTCCGTAAAGTCTGGGGAGAAGAGAAGCTTAACACCAAAACCTAAAATATTTTCCCCCTATTCCCAAATCATTTTCTATCACATTATTCTATTTTTCTTCTTTCTAGCGCTTCTCACTCTGAAATTATTGTGCTAATTTCTGTTTCCTTGCTAATTGCCTGCTTCTCACCCCCTATCCAAGAGAGGAGACCTTGCTTGTCTTATTCGCGGCACAAGCCTGGCACGAAGTAAGTGCCCAGAAAACATTTGTTGAATAACTGAATTTTAAATCCTTAGAAATAAAGAGAAAGAAGCAATTAAATGAAATGCAATGAAACACACAAATATCCACCTGTTCACAAAAAAATCAGGCCACAGAGACCTTTTTAGCAAGAGAGCTACAACCAGAGGGTGAAGAGCTGACCACACAGTGAGCCAGGTGTGAATTAGATCCCATTTGTGACCCCCTCCCCAACTGCTCTCAGAACTCATCACAGAGTTGGACTAGGAAGTGGTGGCTCAGACACAGGGACCTGAGACACATAGGGGACCTTGCAGGTGGCCAGGATCAGAAGACAAAGCTGCACCTTCAGGGAAGCAGGCTATTCCTGGATGTCTCAGGTCACCAACAGGATACTTACAATTTCCTGAGGTCTACCATGAGCTGCCAGAAGGTGGGAGCAGCAGCAAGATTGTCCTGTGCCTGGGAGGGCTTTGGTTGCTTTACCTGCTCCTGAGCCTGCAGCTGGAGGTAATCTTGATTTAACCCAATTCAAACCAGCACCTGTTATATGGAAAATAGTATGCTAGGTGCAATGGGGGTGAAGGAAGAGGTGTGCCACCTGTGCCCAGGATAAGGATAGGCACAGACAGATCAGGCCAGAGCAAAGGTGTCTCTCAAACAGGATGAGGGGTGAAGTGGCAGGGGAAAGGGTACCAGCAGCCTGGAGACATGGCAAGAGAGGCAGAAAGACTTCCCAGAGGGACCAGTGCTGGAGGGGGCTGGCAAGAGGGCCTTCCAGGGGCAGGGGAGCTAGGGCATGTGTGGGGAGCCTGGAGAGACCTATTGGGCCAGAGGCAGGAAGAGTCTGCAGGTAGGTGCAAGGAGAGCAATTTATTACCAAAAGTTCCAGTAAAGTCCCTCAGGGCCAATCCCTGAAGCCCGTGAGCAAAGGAAAGTGGTTTTCCAAGTAAATGCCTGGAGAGCAGCTGCACAGCTTTGCCAGGAAGGGGAAGGCAGGCAGAACCACAGGCAGCACTGCAGTGATGGACGATACGTCCAGAAAGGTATCTGGGGCATGTCGGGATTGAACGAGATAATGAATGACCATAGGGAGGCATGAGGAGAGACTGGGGAAGAGAGGGCGTAATTATAAAAGCAATAGAAGAATGTTTAGTTTGGTCCTGGACAAACTGACTCTGAAATTAATCTGGAGGCCACCAGTGTTCATAGCAGCATTACTCATAATAGCCAAACAGTGGAAACAATGCAAGACTCAAGTGTCCATCAACAGATGAACTGATAAACAAATATATATAGTTGGTGCGTACATACAATGTCATATTATTCAGCCATAAAAAGGAACAAACGAGTGATACACGCATGCCATGATGTGGATGAGCCTTGAAGACATTATGCTAAGTGAAATAAGCCAGATACAAAAAGATAAATATTATACGATTCCACTTCTAGGAGCTACCCAGAGTCATCAAAATCCCACAGACAGAATGGTGTCTGCCAGGGACTTGGGGAAGGGGAGAATGGAGTTAGTGTTTAATGGGTATAGGATTTCAGTTTGGAATGATTAAAAAAAAAGTTTTGCACTAGATCTTAGCCAAAAGGCTGAGAAGTGATGATTTTTAAAAAGTTCTGAGAACACAGTTTTTTTTTTTTTAGATGAAGTCTTGCTTTGTCACACAGGCTGGCGTGCAATGGAGCCATCTCTGCTCATCGCAACCTCTGCCTCCCAAGTTCAAGTGATTCTTCTGCCTCGGCCTCCCAGGTAGCTGGGATTACAGGCACCTACCACTACGCTCGGCTAATTTTTGTATTTTTAGTACAGACAGGGTTTCACCATGTTGGCCAGGATGGTCTTGAACTCCTGACCTCCAGTGATCCATCCACCTCGGCCTCCCAAAGTGCTGGGATTACAGGCATGAGCCACCATGCCCGGCCTGGAAATAGACTTAAATATCCTGGAAATGCATTGTGGTGGTGGTAGTGCAACATTGTGAATGGAGTTAATATCACTGAATTGTACACTTTAACATGGTTAAAATGGTAAATTTTATGCAATGTGTATTTTGCCACAATAAAAAATAAAATGAGTGTGGAAAAATAAACAAGCCAAGAATATCCAGGATATTTCTGAAAAACGGAAGTAACGAAGAAATAAAACTCTACCAGATATTAGCATAGATTATAAAACCTCAGGAATTAAGAGTATGGCACTGGCGCTTGATGACACAGACAGAACAATGAAACAGAAAGAAAGACTAGCAATAGGCCCAAATTGGCCGGGCATGGTGGCTCATGCCTGTAATCCCAGCACTTTGGGAGGCCAAGGCGGGTGAATTACCTGAGGTCAGCAGTTCGAGACCAGCCTGACCAACATGAAGAAATCCTGTCTCTACTGAAAAAATACAAAATTAGCCAGGCATGGTAACACATGCCTGTAATTCCAGCTACTCAGGAGGCTGAGGCAGGAGAATTGCTTGAACCTGAGGGGCAGAGGTTTCAGTGAGCCCAGATTGTGCCATTGTACTCCAGCCTGGTAAACAAGTGTGAAACTTTTTCTAAAAAAAAAAAAAAAAAAAAAAAAAAGGCTCAAATCCTTCAGACTTTCATGTGTGGGAAAGGTAGCATCCGGAGACACCGGGAAAATGGTTCTGGGAAGAATAGGAGCCATCAAGGAAAAACAACGTAGGAGCCTTATCTCCTAGTCACTGCAGGAAGAATTCCAAATGGAGAAAAGATTTAAATGTATGGCACAACCCATCCAAATACTAGAAGGAACCAGCAGAGATTTCTTTCTTAATCTCAGAGGGTGAGCACATACCAGCTGTGGCTGTGGGTCAGTACATTCATCTCTCTGTGCCTGTCTCATGGGGTGTTGTGAGCACTGGAGGAATTAATACTGTACATGCAAATGCTTAGAACAATGCCTGGAACACAAGTGACAGTGGTCACTTACTAATCCTTTGTGATGCCACACCAAGACTGTTGCCACCATCATCATCGTCATCATCATCAAAAAGAATGAGGATTTAAAAAAACTTTTTTTTTGTAGTTTTCAGGAGCAGGGAGTTTAATAGGCAAAAAAGAAAGGGGAAGAAAGAAAGAAGAAGCTTCCTGTTAAGAGACAAAGAGGGAGGGCTCCAAAGCTGAGAAAGGGAATCCCCAAAATGAGGACATTTTATAAACTGGTATCAAATGAGTATGAAAATATATTACTAGGTGAGAAAACATCAGATGGAGAGCATGGTATATACTATGCTAATTTTGGCTGAGAAAAAGGGGGCAGTAGAAAAAAATGCACATATATATATCTACATATAAGTGTATAGACACACACACACACACACACACACACACACACATCTTTGGTGAGACTGCTGCATTACACAACTCCAGGGACCACAATTCCATTGTATTCTATGTCAATGGTATCCCAGGAGCTCAATATAAATGATGTCCCTTGGAGTTGTGCAACACAGTGGTGGCCCTGCTAACGTGGCTGCAGGTGGGTAACATATCTCTGGAAGAATACAGAAGTGGAATAACATTGGTTGCCTGTGGGGAAGGGACAGAGGTAGCTTGGTGCATAGGTGGGAAGGAGACTTTTCACAATTCAGCCTCTGTGTTCTTTCAATTTGGAACTATGTGAATGCGTTATAGAAAATTCCTCCTCCCAGAAAATAAATCAAAGGAGTTATAAAAATAAATACATATACATAAGAGTAATACATACAAGTAACAGAACATGTTAGAAAATTTGGGAAATCCAGAAACGTATAATGGAAAAAGAATTACGATTAAGCATGATTTTTTTCCTGGTCTCTGGCTGTGTCTGCATGTATGTGCGTGTTGAATGCTTTGAAAGGCAGCATCATGCTCATAGGGCAGGAGTGGGCAAACTATAGCCCCAGGCCAAATCTGGCCTGTCGCCTGTTTTTGTAAATAAAGTTTTATTGGAACACAGCCACACACATTCAGTTATGCATTATCTAGGTTGTTCTGCTACAATAGTATCATTAAGTAATTGTAAAAGATACCATATGGTCCTCAAGCCAAAAATATTTACTATCTGGCCCCTTAGCGAGATAGCCTGCCAATTCCTGGTGTAGGGGAGAAGCATGGGTTTTGAAATGGGCTGAATCTGGGTTCAAGCCTCAGCTCCATTGTTGACCAGCTGATGTGGTGGAGGGAAATTATTAACAATGTGTATTAAACATTGATCTGGTTTGGCTCTGTGTCTCTACCCAAACCTCATGTTGAATTGTAATCCCTGATGTTGGAGGAAGGCCCTCGTGGGAGGTGATTGGATCATGGGGGCGGATTTCTTCCTTGCCGTTCTTGTTACAGTGAGTTCTCACGAAATCTGATTGTTTGAAAGTGTGTAGAACATCCCCCTTTGGTCTCTCTTGCTTTTGCTACGGCCGTGTAAGACATGCCTCCTTCCTCTTTCCCTTCCGCCGTGATTATACGTTTCCTGAGGCCTCCCCAGCCATGCTTCCCATACAACCTATGGAACTGTAAGCCAATTAAACCTCTTGTCTTTATAAGTTATCCAGTGTCAGGTAGTTCTTTCTAGCAGTGTGAGAACAGTCTAATACCAACATCATCCCCAGGACCTGACCCTTGGGGAGTGTGTCATAACTTGTGCCTATTGATTTTTAAAGCAATGTTAAGACCATATTGTATACTACTGCCAACTATATATAAAATTTTGATTCTTTATTTTATTTAACATTATATCATAGTATTTTTCTATATCATTAAAATTACTTATAAACTTTTTTTCTTTTTCTTTTTTTCTGTGTACTTTTTATTATGGAAATTTTTAACCATATAGAAAAGTAGAAAAAGTAGGATAATGAACACCTCCATACCTATCTCCTAGATAAGAACTGTTAACATTTGGTATATTGACTTCATCTACTTTGTTGTTGAAGTATTTTTAAGTAAATTGTAGACATGACATTTTAGTTCTAAACACATCCATATACATCCCAAAAAGGAATATTTTCCTACATAACTCATAACTTCAAAATTCACAATCATTTCTTCTCCTTCTTCTTCTTTTTTGAGACAGAGTCTCATTCCATCGCCCAGGCTGGAATGCAGTGGTGTGACCTTGGCTAAATGCAACTTCTGTCTCCCAGGTTCAAGCGATTCTTGTGCCTCAGTCTCCCAAGTAGCTGGGATTACAGGTGTGTGCCACCACGCATGGCTAATTTTTGTATTTTTAGTGGAGATGGGGTTTTTCCATGTTGTCCAGGCTGGTCTTGAACTCCTGACCTCAAGTGATCTGCCCGCCTCAGCTTCCCAAGGTATTGGGATTACAGGCGTGAGCCAACCATACCTAGCCCACAATAATTTCTTAATATCATCTAATACTTGCTCCATATACAAATTTCTACTTGTTTTCCAAAATTCCTTTTACAGATGGTTTATTCAAACCAAGATCCAATCAAGAACCATGCATTACAATGGACTGTGTCTCTGAAGTCCCTTTGAGGCTGAAACAGTATCTTGTTCCAGCCCCAGCCACTCTCTCTCACTCCCCAGTTTCTTTGTGTTTAACCTTGACTTGTTAATGAAACGAGCCTTAATAAATAGTAAGCTAAGTAGCTGAATGTAGCATAACTGTGCACTCATTTTCTTATTTCTGGATATTTCTGTGGATTCTTTTTTTTTTTTCTGATTTTTTTTTTTGAAAGAAAGGAAAAGAGAGAAGAAAGTGAGAGTGAGAGAAAGAAAAAAAAAAAAAGAATGTACGAGAGAAAGAAAGAGGAAGAAAAAGAGGGAGAGAGAATAGGATTCTTGTTCTACTGCCCAGGCTAGAATGCAGTCTAAAAATGGGTATTAAAAACCTCTATTATGCCAATAATTGTGTTTAAC
>CAUYLG010070101.1:0-48139 GCA_963573385.1 Cacajao melanocephalus
CCACATGGTGTCTGCCTAGTGTATGTTCTGTGGGGGTTTTTGATTCTTTTCGGTGTTAAAACGGTTTTTTTTTTTTTTTTTTTTTTTTTTTTTTTTTTTTTTTTGAGATGGAATCTCACTCCTTTGCCCAGGCTGAAGTGCAATGGCACGATCTCGGCTCACTGCAACTTCCGCCTTATGGGTTCAAGTGATTCTCCTTCCTCAGCCTGCCGAGTAGCTGGGAGTACAGGCGCCCACCATGCTCAGCTAATTTTTTTTGTATTTTTAGTAAAGACTGGGTTTTGCCATGTTGGCCAGGCTGGTCTCAAAATCCTGACCTCAAGTTATCCACCCACCTCTGCTCCCAAAGTGCTGGGGATTACAGGTATGAGCCATTGTGTCTGACCGTGAACCCTATTGTGAACTGTGCATGAGGGATCTATGTTGTGCTCTCCTTATGAGAATCCAATGCCTGATGATCTGAGGTGGAACAGTTTCATCCCAAAACCACTCTCTCCTGCATGTGTGGAAAAATTATCTTCCATGAATTGGTCTGTGAGTAGAAAATTACAGTATTAGTACTCATTTCACTAAGTGCTTATCTGTTTGTGTACATGTCATGCATGTAGGAAATATCTTCTGAAAAGGCCCTTGAAAATTGATTCATCTCTGAAATTAGTTGAGAAGTTGAGGGAGTTGTCGTTTTGTGGTATCCCAACATAAATATTCTAACTGAATGGATAATTCCTTTTTAACTTATTTGGTTATTTATATGGGTGTGTGTGTGTGTGTGTGTGTGTGTGTGTGTGTGTTTGAGATGGAGTCTCACTCTGTCGCCCAGGCTGGAGTGCAGTGGCTCGATCTCAGCTCAGTGTAACCTCTCCCTCCCGGATTCAAGTGAGTCTCCTGTCTCAGCCTCCCAAATAGCCAGGATTACAGGCGCATCCTACCATGCCCGGCTAATTTTTGTGTTTTTAGTAGAGATGGGGTTTCACCTTGTTGGCCAGGCTGGTCTTGAACTCCTGACCTCAGGTGATCCATCCATGTCGGCCTCCCAAAGTGCTGGGATTACAGGTGTAAGCCACTGCGCTCAGCCGTATTTACGGGTTTTTCTTAAGAAGGATTGCTTAAATATGTTACAACATTTTTTTGGGGAAATAAAGCATTTTTAAACTTTGTCTTACTGTGATATTATCTCGTGACACCAGAGATTCAACTGGTATTCCTTGGGAATTAGAAAATCAAAATAAAATGTCAATTTGTAAACTTGGAGACCTAGTTAAAAGTAATTTGACTTGCCTTCAGTTTTGCTGTCATTTCAAAGGTACTATTGACATGAACAGTTACTTTGTGGTAGAGTTATTGAGCCTAAGCTAAGTACTTCTATTATTTGTAGTTAATAATGCCTAGAGGGGTAATTAAATATTAAAAGGTTCTGTGACTTAGGTTAACTGTGCTAGAACAGTATATGTAAAAGCTGGTAAATTTGATATGCAATTCCTCAGGGAACTTTTTCTTTGTCAATCAAAAACATTTTCTGACACTAACAAAAGATACTGTAAAATGTATATATAGAGAGAGGCAACTAAGATAATAAGGTTTTATGGCATTTAAACTATGTTTTGGGACCGAGAGACTTACCATAAAAGTTTGCTTCCAGTTTACATTAGGCCTCTTCTTGTGCTTGTGTTTGTGTAGCCAAAGAGTTTTGATCATAAGTTTAGATCTTTTCATTACTTTGTGCTGTATGCTCACTTGACATTTTGGAAATGCAAAGGAGTTGGATTCATTTGTATACAGGGCTTGTGCCATGGGTGAAGTAGGTGGGATTCTGGTTCCTGCTTCTTTCTGGCCCCCTTCTTTGGCTCCTTTCATGGGAGCAGCCCCCAAATCACTAAAAGGTGAGAAAATGGAAATGTGCCAGCCCACTGTGGAACAACTATCTCAGTAGTCTGCT
Source organism: Cacajao melanocephalus (assembly GCA_963573385.1). Taxonomy (NCBI): domain Eukaryota; kingdom Metazoa; phylum Chordata; class Mammalia; order Primates; family Pitheciidae; genus Cacajao; species Cacajao melanocephalus. The sequence goes on from CAUYLG010070101.1 coordinate 1,937, forward strand.
TTGACATTTGTCTGTCCAACACAAACCTTGTAGTGGGCCACGTGATTACTAGAGCTGTCCCTACTTGGCAGGCTGAAAAAAGCTTTTGAGAAATCTTTGATGGTTTGGGTTCTAAAATCACAGGTTTTTAAATCAGGCCTGTGGAACGGGGGAAGCTATTGTAGGTTGAAAGTTAATTTCGTGCTAGTGCTATTTAGTTTTGAAAATCTTCCATGATAAGGCTGAGTGAGGTGACTCACGCCTGCAATCTAGCACTTTGGGAGGCTGTGGTGTTCGGATCGCGAGGTCAAGAGATCAAGACTATCCTGGCCAACAGGGTGAAACCCTGTCCCTACTAAAAATACAAAAATTAGCTGGCTGTGGTGGCACATGCTTGTAGTCCCAGCTTCTTGGGAGGCTGAGGCAGGAGAAATGCTTGAACCTGGTAGGTAGAGGTTCCAGTGAGCCGAGATCGCACCACTGTACTTCCAGCCTGGCTACAGAGGGAGACTCCGTCCCCCGAAAAATCTTCCATTATAGGAAGACTTCTGTTGCGCAGAGGAGGGTTTGGACAGAGGCCTTCTACCCTGACATGTATGGATTTCAAAAAAAATTTTGTATTAATTATAGGCTGATAGGATGTTGCCAAAATAATATATAGAGTCTCATATACCCATCACCCAGCTCACAACTATGGATTTTAAAAAATGTTCCTCTGTAACCTTGATCCTGTTTTGGGCTGTAAGATCAACTGCAGGGGTGAAAACTCTACCCTCTTGTTAAGTTGGCTCTGGTCGCCATATTGGGAGTCGTGAGTAAAGTCAAGGCATTGACTGTATTTGAAGAATTGTAACCCCATGTAGTAGTCCAGGCTTATGTTTGTTCTAGTGTCTTAAAAATGTAATGATTTGAATTGTCTTTATGAATTATTAATCTGAAATTTGCTTCTTTTAGTTTTTAAATTCAGTTTTTCAGTAATGAGAGTTTTAAAAATTAAAAAATAGGTGCATGAATGAATACCATGTGAGGAATGTTTTTTACTTGTCTCCTTTTTATGTTTAATAAGGATGTTAAGGAAGAGTCTGAGTTCTAGGACCCAAAATTTTGCTTTTCTCATTGCAGGTTCGAAAACATGTGAATGATCTCTATGAAGACTTAAGGGATGGACACAATTTGATTTCTCTTTTAGAGGTTCTTTCAGGAGATACCTTGGTAAGTTTTAGCTTTGTTAATTTATTTTGAAGAATGTGTAATCTTTTCTGCATATGACCAGTGTGTTTTCAATGCAGACTGTTTAGATTTTTGCAACATTCATCTTTTGAGTTGTGAATTCTGCCTGAAAAAGAAGTTCTGATTAGATTCCTAAGCACTTTCAAACCTCAACTGATGTGAATTTGAGAGACTGAAGCAGTTTGATTACTTCACTTATATAATCAGTTCTATAATTAAAATACTGTTTTTGTTCTTGCTTCTTTTTTACCTTTGGGTTTTTTTTTTTTTTTGCCTAGCAGAAGTTGGATGCATAATATAACCACATATTAAAAGACTTACAAATAGCAAGAAAATAAACATTGCTTTCTGAAAAATGGTCTAACCCATTCCGCAGGTGTCATTTCTTTTTTTGTGAACATTACTTCCCCTTCTTGGTTACCTGTTCTCCTTCATTATGTTCTGTTCATGCTCTTCTTTTCATTTCTGGTCTGTCTTGTGTCTTTGCTGTCCTATCTTCTGTCTGTTGTATTCATTAGCCAAGGGAGCGAGATTTTTTGAAGACCTTACGATTGGTGAGTGCAACAGAAGCATGCGAATATGAACAGCATGAGGATGTGGAGGATGAGGATAAGGGGGTAGGTGTCGCCCCCATAACTTGACTAACCTAGCCGTTCCCATGCGGTGAGCGCTAATCTGATAGAGAAGTAACTCCTGGGTTCAGGCTCCTTTTTAGGAAAGTATAGAAAGGACCAAAACCCACAGTAAGGTGGATGTGTATGTATCAAAAAATTGGACAAAGGAAATATTTTCTCTTTTAAATTCTCTTCAGAGAGCTAAAATGATTGAATTGTTTATACAATTATTTGTTTATTCAAATAATTGTTTATTCGATTACCATTACTGTGCACTGCATGGCAATTAAGCAGACTTAAAGTACATGATGGTATTTTAGTTAAACAATTTTATATACATTGTATATAAACATGGAAATTTTACACCCAGTCTGCTAATTTTTGTGCAAATTCATTCAGTTTCTGGAAGTGATATTTCAAACATAGCAAAATTTATTGCTTTTTATGAAAGAACTTAGGGAAATTCTATTTAGTATTTAAGTTTCTGCTTTAAACCACACCTATTAGCAATAGGTATTTGATGGACATTTTTTACCTCTCTAATATGTCTCAAGGTACTTAAAAGGGAGATTTAAAAATCCAGTATCCCGATAGGCCTCACAGAGCTGTTTAATCTCCATGGCACTTAGTTCACTGAAGCTACCTTTGCAAGACAGACGTGCTTCTTTTGTCTTCTGCATACCTAGTGCTCCTCGATTTTAGTGGAAATTGTGCTTTTGTTGGATCCAGTGGGTAAATTTATCAACATTGTTTCTACTTGTTATGCAGAACTTATTTTTCCTTCTGTGGTGTGCTGTCTGTTTCATTATGGCACCTTTGGTTTCAGCAACCTGTGCATATTGAAGAAGCCAAGCTGTCAATTGTCTTTTTTCTTTTTTCCCTTTGGAAGATTTTATGTGATAAATTTCAGCTCCATTGTTTGTATTTTTGTTAAGCATTTCTCAGCTCTGTATCCCTATGTTTTCCTTCATGCTAACTTGTAACGTTTCTTAAGGGAAACAGCATTAAGGAAAATAGCTCTCCTTTGTCACTTTTCCTGAGACTGAGAAGATAATTGTGTCCATCCCCAAGTAGTGCAAAACAAGTACAGAGTCCTTTCTGATGATCGTAGTGTCCAATTTTGTGAAAAACCTAAAATAAAATAAAGAGGAAATATGTATTTTTAATTAGTTTTCTCTCCTTATCATGGCTAAGGAAACCTTCTCTGTCTTTCTCCTTCTTGGTGGTTTTTATACTAACTGCATGCTATTTTATCTCATTTTCATTAATATGCCATATGTATATATGTGTGTGTGTGTGTATATATACAATTACAAAAACCCTCTTGCTAAGTGTTCAATAAGAAGGTAAAATGATGAATGATATTTACTTATTTTTGTGCCTCCATAGCTAAGTAATTGTAGGCTAGAATGGTTTTATTACCAAGTATGAAAAGTCTGTATGTTCTGTGACATTTTCTCTTTTCCTTTTGTTTAAATAAAAAATTTGTAATAAAGTACATGTTTAAATAAAACATATTTGGAAAAAAATCCCTAATAGTTTTACATTCAATCTCAGACAATATAAAGAAATTGAAAACTTCTTAGAAAATCTTATAACATTACCCGAATAGTAAATACTGTTTTGATATATTAAGATGAACAGAAAGTGTATTAAAATTAGCATGGTCTGTGATAACAGAAACTGTTTTTTATACCTGCATTTTTCTATTCTTAGCCCAGAGAAAAAGGTCGGATGCGTTTTCACAGACTACAGAATGTACAGATTGCACTTGACTATTTGAAAAGACGCCAGGTATGACGTTTTTAAAAGACTGTAATCATATAAACATATGTTACTAATACATCTATGTAGAAACATGTCAGGGAGTGACAAGGTTAAATTTGCCTGTGAATTATAACCAGTAAGCCTGTGCTTTGGTGAAGCAAATATTTAAAAACGTTTTAAACATTTGCTCCCAGGAAAGGAAATTAATAGTACGGATAAGCCCAGAGGAATTATAAGTGACTACATTTCCATCGGTATAAGAACTTCTGATTTTCTTTCTGTTTGATCTGGATTGCATTTGCCTAGGAAGTTAATGACATTTTAGTAGCAGTAGAATGTTAAGAATGCCTATGAACAGTTCTTAGTTGTGGAGAAGATTATATTTTACACTTAGTATATAAAAATACTTAATTTTCATAAAAATACTTTATATAATACTTTTAATTTAGTGTAAGCATTTTTCATACCTAGTGATAAGGCAACATTTGTTTCTTTATAAATAGATAATACTGGTTAATGTATGAGTAGTTAAAGATACAACAGCGTATTTCTGACAATAGCCCCCAACTTAGTTAAGGTACCAGGAGAAATCATGGAAAAGAATTAATAATATATTGGACATGATCTTGATTTGGTGGTGCTATGTATTGTAGTGTCATAAGCCAAAATATTAGCAGTTTTTCAATTAGTAGAAAAAAGAAAAACAATGTAGGAGAGTTGAAAATTACTGAAGACAGTGAGAGTCAGGGGGGCAACAATTTGATTTTTAATAGTTTGAAAAAAAAATAAAAAAAAAAAAAGAAGAGGCTGGATGTGGTGGCTCACACCTGTAATCCCAGCAATTTGGGAGGCTGAGGTGGGAGGATCACTTGAGCCCAGGAAGCTGAAGACATGGTGAGCCATGATTGTGCTATTGCACTGCAGACTGAATAACAGAATGAGACACTGTCTAAAAAAAAAAAAAAAAAAGGCAAGAGGAAAAGGGGGAGAGGTAACACTAGCTTTTATTATTTCTTTATTCTTCTTCTTCAATATTATGAGCATTAAAATGCTTTTTGCTATTAAATCCTCAGTGCTTAAATATTTTAAATGTATTGGTATTTGCTCATTATTCATCTTTCTAGTGAAAGTTTCCAGAAGGATACTTCTGAAATGTCTTCTGGCAGTATTTTGTTCAAGAAGTAAAATGTTACATATCATAGTATATAATTCTCAGTATTTAATTCATGATATTAAATTATTTTGTCCAGGAAATGAATGTTAAAGATCATTGCATTTATTTACCTGAATGTACAGTTTGACAGTTGATAAGCTTTAAATATGAGTATTATATTATTTTAAAATATTTGAACAGCCTTCCAATTGCCCAGTGACTTATGTATTTATTTATGGCATATTGATAGCAAAATAATGCTAGTTATTTTAAAACCTTGTAATAGAAGTTTGGGAAAGTTGTTAGAATTGTTAGAATAGTTTTAAAGTTAATGGTAAGAGTAAAATAAAGTTTATTTTTAAAAGACAAAATTATTTCTAATTTTAAGATGTCACATATTTAAGACCTCTCACTTGAGCAGTTGTGTTTTTGTTTTGACAAGTGAGTGCTTTTAATACTGGCTGTAGAACAGCAGTCCCCCAACCTTTTGGGCAACAGGGACTGGTTTCGTGAAAGACTATTTTTCCATGAGCTGGGTGGTGGGGCAAGTGGGGGTTGTTTCAGCATGAAACTGTTTCACCTCAGATCATCAGGCATTAGATTTTTATAAGGAGTGTGCAGCCTAGATTCCTCAATTGTGCAGTTCACAAATAGGGTTTGCACTCCTATAGGAAGCTCATGCTGTGGCTGATCCGACAGGAGGCAGAGCTCAGGTGGTAATGCTGCCTTGCCCGCTGCTCATCTTCTACTGAGCAGCCCAGTCCCTATGGTATAGGTTGCGGGGTTGGGTTGGGACCTCTGCTGTAGAAGACAGGAATGCAATAATACCTGCTTTTTCTTTGTTGTTATTCAATAATTTGTAGATATAAAACGATTGAGAATAAGGGTAAAACAGTATTTGGGTGACTACTGGCATTTAAATTATTCAACTTTTTTCTTTGTATAATTTAGAATTGCTTTTATGTGGGTAAAGATAACTTGTTCAGGTTTGATAAACAGTTGGTTTTATCTCTTCTTCACTTACAAAACAGGTGAAATTAGTGAATATTAGAAATGATGACATAACAGATGGAAATCCCAAATTGACTTTGGGATTAATCTGGACAATTATTTTGCACTTTCAGGTAAGCCCAGATTTTCTTAATTTCAGTATCTAATTGCTAGTTTTCAGGTGGTTCATATGCAGCGTGAATTATACGTTCATGTTCTGCGAAAGAAAAATAAATTTCACGTTTCTTTCCTTAAATAATATATTTCAATTGTTCTTTTAAGCACCATGCTGCTTGTGAATCTGACACCTAGTTTCCTGTTCTTGATAAGCTTAGTTGTAGTTTTAAAGACACTGTTTGTAAACTCAGAGTTGGAAGACATATTTCTTTTTATTGACTGGAGACACTTTTTTTGCTTATTGGAAAGTATTACCTGTTTTAGATACTTAAATGTTTCATCATTGGCCGGGTGCGGTGGCTCACGTCTGTAATCCCAGCACTTTGGGAGGCCGAGGCAGGTGGATCACAAGGTCGGGGATTTGAGACCAGTCTGGTCAACATGGTGAAACCCCATCTCTACTAAAAGTACAAAAATGAGCTGGTTGTGGTAAGAAAGATATTAAAAATTTAAAAAAGTTTCATGATTAGTCCTTATTTAGAATGTTTTTTATTGATACAGTTTCTTAGCTATGTCAACGATTTCCTCCTTTGGTAGACACTAGATGGCAGTATAATTATCATAAAGAGATGTGAAGTAGAAGTATTCATGTTTTATGCAGGGTGGTGCTTTCTCTCTTTAGATTTGAGAAAAGTGCAAATTTATTGACTATGAATTTCTCTAATAAATCTGAGCCAGTTGAGGACCGATTTTGATTTAGTTATGGGGAAATAATACAGTAAAGAAGTCTTCATTTGATTTAATATGACTCCTAACTTTAGAACTTTCTTTAGTTTATTAACTGCTGGTCTGCTCAAGAAATGTTCTGCTACTAGCAACTGCAGAGAGAGAAAAGGGTGTGGGCTGAAAAACTACCTTTTGGGTAATGTGCTCACTGTCTGGGTGATGGGATTATCTGTACCACAAACCTCAACATCACGTAATATACCCAGGTAACAAACCTACACTTGTGCTCCCTGAATCTAAAATAAAAGTTTAAATTATAAAAGAAAAAACCAAAAGCCAGAAATATTCTGTGTACAGCACAGAGCCGCACTCAGTTGGCACTCAGTACATCTTACTGATTGATTATTGTACAGTGGATCTTGAAGGAGGAAAAGATAGCTTGCCAGCTTCAGAAAGGACCTGGGGTTTTGAAACAAGCCTCGTGAAGATTAAGAATTAAAAAAAAATAATTGGCTGAAATACAGGTTTCGTAGACAAATGGTGGAGAATAATGTACCTGGGGGGCTCATTGGGAACAGGATAGATTTGACAGGTATGGAGAGCTATAGGAAGCAGAGTCTAGGTAGGTCTAGGACCTGAACAGGCAGCTGAATAGTTTCAGCAGAAGGACATTCACAGATACCCAGGTAATCATAGGAAAAGGTGTTAGCCAGGCAGACTACAGGGCAGCTAATACAGGTGAGTATCTGCTTAGGTGGGCTGTTAATGTCAAGAAAACTAGTAACCAGAACTAAAAGCCAGGACCTCAAAGGACTGGGGGGGTCCCCATTACTGGAGGACTCTATCATTAGGGGATCAAAGATATTGAACCTAAATGAAGACAATAATTTGGCTTGAAGCACAGAACCAGACCTTGTTACCAGAATTGGTTAAAGTCTAAGTAGAACTGGTCAAAAAGCTAATTTCATATGGAGTTCTTCAGTGGTTTTGTCGGGAATCCTTTAATTAGCCCTAAGTGGATCAAATCCTAGAGCCTTTGGTAGAGTTGAAACTGCAAGAACCCCAGATGGGAAAGTCAGGGGCCTATGGAGAGAATCAATCACTCCACCACCAGCTGGTGAGGTAGGCTGTGTCTGAATTTTGAATGTTAGACCAAGGATCAGTGAGGCAATGGAAAGCATGCAGGCTTTGGAGGGAGGCAGAATTAAGTTTTGTTCTTGGCTCTTTTATTTATTGTTTGTTGTGATGCCAGTGGATAAGTCATCTTGCTACTCTGAGCTTAAAAAAAATGTGTTTCTGTTGATCACTTTCGTTTTTCTGCCTATAAATCTTTTTCAGTGACAGGACCTGTGCTGGAGTCTCTCTGAATCCATTCTGGTTTGTGGGTGGCTTGATTCCCAAATTGATTTTCGCTCAATTAAATTTTGGTAAATTTAAAAAAAAAGTGTTTTAAGAAACAACATCTATTAATTCTATGTCAAATAGTTAGGAATGAGTGGAGTCCACAATGAGAGAGAGAATCTATGAAGCTGAGGTGGTGATCTCAGAGTGAAGTGATAAAGGTCAGGACTCAGTTGGGGATGCAAAATTGAATAGAACAGATCACACTTTGAAGGAAGAGAGAAAGGGACTTGGACATAGGGCACAGAGGGTGAAGGAAAGGGATTTGTTAAAGGTAACAAAAGTTTTTAGCCTGAGAGATTAAGAAACAGACTACTAAGAGACATGGGGGTGATGGTAAGGGGAAAACCAATGACCTTCTGGGTGGGCTTGATGGGCTGCTGGGATATCCTGTGCATCTGTCTGCTGAGCAGTTCGAGACATGAGTGGAGCTGAGAAGTCAGAGGTACAGATACAAACTTGGGGGAGTTATCACTACACAAGTGATCACTGATTTTATCAGAAAGAAGAAATCTTCAGGGGATCCAAGAGAAGAGCACAAATGGAGAAGAGATGAGAGCTCAGGATAGAAATTTGGGGAAGGCCCATGGTTATGGGTGCGGGAGAAGATTTTGCTGAGAAAACAGAAAAGGAGCATTTGAAGAGTTGGATGAAGTAACAGGAAAATGTACTGATGAAACCAAGGGAAGAGAATTGCAAGTAGAAAGAATGGTAAGCAGTATGAAATGCCACTAGAGACCTCAAGAAAATTAAGATGGAGTACAGGTTAATAGTTTTGTCTAGAAGGAGGACATTGGAGACCCAAGCTCCTGGGAGCAGAGACTAGAAAATAACAAGCCAAAATGTGCAGAAGCGTTGGGAGATAGAAGCAGGGTATTTAGAGGCTGAGTTTGAGAAAATTTAAAGCAAAAGGCATTCAAAAAGGAATTATATACTAAGAGAGCCCTTTGGGGTTCAGCTGCCTTTGGAGGCGAGAGGAAGACTAGACAGAAGTACCAAAAGAAGTTTTGCTGGCCAGGCACGGTGGCTGACACCTGTAATTCAGGCACTTTGGGAGGCTGCGGTGGGCGGATCACCTGATATCGGGAGTTCAAGAACAGCCTGACCAACATGGAGAAACCCTGTCTCTATTAAAAATACAAAATTAACTGATGTGGTGGCACATGCCTGTAATCCCAGCTTCTCATGAGGCTGAGGTAGGAGAATCACTTGAACCTGAGAATTGGAGGTTGCCATGAGCTGAGATCACATTGCACTTCAGCGTGGGCAACAAGAGAGAAAGTCTGTCACAAAAAAAAAAAAAAAAAAAAAAAAGTTTTGCTTTTAGTATCCTGTGGCATAATGTTCTAGAATCTATTGTATTTTAGGGCTTTAATTATCAGATTATATAACAAATTATCAACAATATTTATAAATTAGACCAAGATCTATTTGAAATGGAACACATCTATGTTTTGGTTAAATGGAAATGTTCTCTTATTTAAATAACTTTTTCGAGTACTACAGTAACTTGAGATTAGAATTGTTTTGGTTATGCCAAGATATAAAGATTTAAACAGTGGTAATCAACCTCAGAGTGACTGAACCTTTTTCTCTATACCCTACATAAATAATGGAAGCTATTTCAAAAGACCAATTTGTTTTATTTTAACAATATTTGTTATAGCATCATAAATGTAATCTATTTTTCAGTCAGGCATTCTGAAGGTAAGCATTCCTATATCATTAGCCACCATATGCTAGATCCAGAGATACTAAGGTAATGAAGTAAATTGTTCTGTTAGTATATAGTTATATAACTATATAACTAATATATAGTTATATTAACTATAACATAGGGCGATGAATATTATTGGTGATATAAATAAAAATAGAAATGTTTGAGAAAGGAGCATCGTAGTGGGATTGGGATGGCTTTTTCACAGATACCAGAGATAGGCTTTGAAAGACTATTGCTGGTTATCAGGCAGAGACTAAGTTGGGCTATTTCTGGGAGAGGTAGCAGTGTATATGGCCTAGAAATGGACAGCTGCTTAGTTTGGCAGGTGTATGAGTTCATTTTATGTTGCTGTAAAGGCATAACTGAGTCTGAATAGTTTATAAAGAACAGAAAAGAGGTTTATTGGGATCATCGTGGTTCTGCAGGCCATACAAGAGACATGGTCCTGGAATCTGCTTCCGGTAAGGTCTCAGGAAATTTTTTAGTTCTCGTGGAAGGCAGAGTGGGAGCAGGATTGTCACATGGAGAGAGAAAGAGAGAGAGAGAGAGAGACAGGAAGAAGAAGAAGAAGAAGAAGAAGGAGGAGGAGAAGAATGAGGAGGAATGGGGGGAGGGGGAGGGGGAACCAAGCTTTTTTAATGACTATTTTATTTTTTTGAGACAGAGTCTTGCTCTGTTGCCCAGGCTGGAGTACAGTGACACAATCTCCGCTCACTGCAACCTCTGCCTCCCGGGTTCAAGCGATTCTCTTGCCTCAGCCTCCCAAGTAGCTGGGATTACAGGCATGCACCACCAAGCCCAGCTCATGTTTGTATTTTTAGTAGAGGTGGGGTTTCACCATGTTGGCCAGGCTGATGTTGAACTCCTGACCTCAGGCCATCCACCTGCCTTGGCCTCCCAAAGTGCTGGGATTATGGTATAAGCCACCATGCCTCGCTTCAAACGACTCTTAAGTGGGTAAGAACTCATTACTGTGGGGATGGCACAAAGCCATTCATGAGGGAGCTGCCCCCATGACCCAGACACCCCCACTAGGCCCATCTTCCACATTGGGAGTCACAGTTTCCACATAAGATTTGGAGGGGACAAACATCTAAACTTCATCAGCAGAGATGGAGGGAAGGATTGGGAGAGTGCAGATCACTGGTTGCCCCTCCATTGTGCTAGTACAAATACCAGCCATTATACATTTATATTCTCTTGAATAATGTACTACTCATTGCCTTTGAATACATTGAAAATCAAGTTAAAAAAAATCTGAGACCTTATTTTTACAGGTCTGTCTTCAAGGATATTCAGTTTTTGCTACTGGAGAATGTTTTCTTTTTAAGTGATTAAGGAAAATTTTACAATGGAGGATTTGTTATTGATCATCTGCACTATCATTGCTAACTTGACTATTTAATTGAATATTTTTACTTAGTAGTATTAATGCGTTCCACCTTTTGATCAGTCTAAAGACTACCTAGTGAAAGGAAATTATAATTTTTTTAGTAGTGAAATGATTTCTGCTTACATGTAAGTCCATTTCATGCCTTCCTATTTTTTTTAGCCATATCTATGACTCAGTGTTAGAAATATGCACACCTTAGATAATCAGGCTTCACACTGATTCATTATTTTTCCAGCAAGGGCTTCATAAAAACTGTATAATATTTAACTAGAGTATAATTATAAAAGTTACATATAAAGTTTAACTGCCTTTTTATATATATGAATGACTGCACATGTATTTCCTTTTGCTAAGTGTTTCATGGTTTGAATTATATAATTTGTCTATTTGCTCATATTAAAGTCCTAATAATTAGATAAGGTGATGGCTTAGAAATTTATATTATTTCAAAAGTATTATAAACTATTTTAAAAGATTGATTTTAGGGACAATTTTTATTAGAGAATTCTAAGCATTTAGCACTTACTGTGTCTCCTTCTGCTAGCTATTGAATCATCCTATTATTTTTTATGACTTATTTTGAATAAGAGTCTTAATTTACGGAGATTTTTGAGCTTTTGGTTTGTTTCTTTGTGTGCAAGTACCAAAATTAGTTGGTATTTCTTAAGAAAAAAAATTATATGGTGGAGGGTAGAGAGTGTCTGAAATTCAATTTGAAAGGCACTTTGAAACTAAATTTGAAGGGCACTTTCCCAAATCTCTCCTGACTGGTCTTTGCTTTCTGTTTGCTCTGATTTGTTGAATCACCAAGTTTCAAAGGTTTAAGTGCAGACTTTGGTAGTGTATCTGCATTTCAGTAAACTGAAAGTTAAAAACAGTCATAATTTTCTCATACAGTGAAGCTAAGGGTTTGCCTTGAAGCTCATCAGTGTTGTAATTTGACAGTGAGCAGTAATGTTTGTCTAAGAGGATTGGTGGCCAGAAATAAGCCACGGAGTCTAATGAGACACAGGGACCGGCTGGGCAGGATGCCACGGCATTTCTTGTGTGTGCCTTTCTCATAAGCAAAATGGCCTCAGACTGAAGAGGATGGTCATGAAGTCTGTGAGAAACAGACGTCAGAGTGGAATTTTCAGACTTAATGAAGAGGATCTAAGTAAGCCCTGGATTTTGAAATGAGTGAATTTGTGGAGCTGTGATTTCCTACAAATCAAATGGGGAATGTCTGTGGATGTGTAAGAGCTGAGAAAGAAGAACAATGTGTAGATCCTGCCAAAACTCCTTTGAACCCTGAAAAATATTCTCCCGGAAGAAAATATTTCAGAAGAAAACCAATCAAGAAAACTGGTGGTGACAAAGAGTCAGTTGAGGAAAACAATGAAAATGAAGGGAAGAAAAGGAGCAGCAGTCAGCCTTCAAAAGAACAGCCAGCTCCTTCATCCAGGGGACTGGTACAGCAGGAATCTGTTACCCCAAACTCTGCACTGGGAGATGGTATTCAGCAAAAGAAGACAGAAGTTGGAGCTGACAGTGTTAAACAGAAACTTCTGCCGAGTGCTGTAAGCAGTTGGTCTGACCATGTGAAAACTTCTGCTAAAGACAGTGACACAGAAGTAAAAGTTGGTGAACTGGATGAGAGGATTTCAGAAGAAGACAGCACTCCATATTGCACAAAGAGGAAGAAACATTTAGATGATGTCAACACAAGCGAAATAACATTCCAGGAAAAAATTGATGTTCTTTCTTTTCGAAAGGCAGCCAGCTTAAGCTCTATTCCCTCTGGTATAGCAAGATCACTAGAAAAAAGTGGGTTTGCTGAAGACTCATCAGGAAGTTATAGCAGTATTCAAGAAAGGCAAAACACTGAGCGATTTTACCCTCATACAACACAGCATTTTGAGTTTAAAAAAAGGAGATGCCATTCCCTCTGTACTAGTGTGTCCTCTGTTTCTAAGAACACAGATGGGAATGAGGTAAGTGAAATGTGGAGTCTGAGTTCAAGTAAGTAAGTAAGTATTCCAGGTGCTCACATCAGACTCACATCTAATTTGTCTTTTATAAAGTTATTTTTATATTAGTTTATGTAAAAGCTGCAGAGTTTTTGTTGCATTTTATTTGTAGCCTTAGGTTTGATTCTTATGATTTTATTTTTGTGCTGTGCACATTCTTTGATCACACATTAATCTCAAAATCCTGTATATTTTCATTTTTCGTGGAAGACTTTAAAAAGCACTATATTAAGAGAGTGCATATTTTTTGAATTTTTTTGGTTTGTGATTCTTGACTTTGTGGAATAGCCTGTGGAAACTTAGTTTGACTGTAGGTAAAAATTCAGTTAGAAAATAGGCATGAGAAGACAATAGCTTTGTAACAAATAATAGGATACTGTAAAATTATCAGTCAGTACTGACTCACTGATTCATGTTTGAAAAGCCAGATTCTGGTTCTCTATTGATTTTCATGTGCAGAAACATTCACATAATTGCTGTCAATTCTGTGCATATGTTTTGAGGGTTAGGACACATCTTCTCTCTTCCTTTGTTATGTTATTCTCCATCCCCAGTCTAAAATCAGAAATTGTTAGGGTAGCATGCCATAGGAATTTGAATATGACACAGACTATCAGGAAGTTGAGATCTGTATTCCTAACACTGACATTTAGCTTTAGACAAGTTACTTCTCTGGGGTTTTTTCTTGTCTTTAAAATATAATTAGGTATTTACTTGCTCACGAAGTGTATTACCCAAATAACCTCTACCTGTTAACTACTTAGGAGTTGATGGCTTTTTCTTTAAGCTATTCCTAACTTTATCTTTTAATAAAAAATCTGAGCATAAAGAATGTTTGTGATGTTAAACATTCTTGGCAAGGTCATTGTATCAATGAGCAGAAATCATTTGCATAATGATACAATAAGGTTTAATGAGGGTTAGTGTGCGCCATCATCACTGACCTTGGTGGCTGAGTTCTCCTGGAAGTGTCCTGTTTATATACACTGCTATGCCTTGCCAATGTTATGTCATCAGTTCTGTTTATATTTTACAGTGGTTATATTTTAAAAAGAAAGCATTCAGTTTGTGTCATTATCTATGTAGCTCAGCGTAAAAGCCACTGCAAAAGAAAACTACTTGACTACTATGTGTTAATGAATATAAGCACTTGGTTTAATTTCACATATGTTTTCCAACTGTTTTTTTTGCATAATTTGGCTTCAAGTCAGCTGTTCATTTTTTATTCATGGAAATTTTTATAATCTGTTTCCTTAGTGGTACATTAGCCTTTCCTTCATTGGAAAATATATGTGGAAATAACTCATAAACTGGCCAATCAGATTTGTTAACTGTGATGCAATGTACATAAAGCCTGACATCTTCTAGGACAAAGTTGAATGGGTAGTTATTATTTTATCTGAAGGGTTTGACATCTCATATCCCTGTAGTTTAAATGAAGACTATTTATTCTGTGGCACACAAGGAGTCAGAATCAGCAGTTTAGCTATTCCCCTTTGGACATTCTTCCTGTTACCTTGGAGGTGTTTGACTCTGTTTGCTTAATTATCTTTGGTGAGAAACTTCCACAGAGCTCTTTATCTTGCATTGGATTCTACATTTTTCATTGGAGACTTAGTTGCAAATGAGAGCTCTCAGCCTCTTTATTGGCATTTCGTCTTGGAAACGGCCCATTAACCAACATTTCTTTTATTTGTTCTTTTTCATATCTTCTCTATGGGATCAGCTTTTGCTCTTGAGTTGCATGAAGGATTGGACTCAACTTTTGAGTTAACTTCTAAGTAGAATAGTGTACACTTTTTTGGGCTTATCTTGACTTGATCTCCCCAGTCCTGTGACATTCATCATTCTCAGCCTACCTCCACTTCGAGTCGTTGGAATGACACGCCGACGTAGAGTGGTCTTCGTGGCTCAAAGGGCTCTGTGGAGGCCACTCATCCAGTCCCGCCTGCTGCATATAAATTTTGTAAACATATTGTATCTTTATTAGGGTAAGTAGGTAAAAAAGGAGTATCTTACATTTGTATACTGCTTTGGAATTGGAAAAATGATTTCAAATACATTGTGTCATTTGGTCACCCCAGCAACTGTATCAAATAGGCTAAATAGACTATGCCTCATACACAGAATGAAAAAACGGAAACCCAAAGAGGTTAAATAAATCCTTAAGGCAACATGGTAAGTGAGATTACCTGAGTTAAATTGTGGCACAGCATCCCACTTGTTTTACCTGTCAATGAAATTTAAGGGAGATTGCTAAAAAGTTAGAGCAGGAATTGATGTTTATAGTGTCATCTGTGAAGGATGTGTTATAAACAGAGTTGGCAGAAGGTGATTCATTTTGGGAGACAAGGAGTAATGAGCTCAGTGTCTGTACCTTTTTCCAGGATCTTCTGTTTGTCTAGGACTCATCTTGTACCTTGTGACAAGGTTTCCTACCTTTTGTCCTTGAGTTCTTTCCACAAAGCTTTCTTTTTTCTTTAGTTTCACAAATCCCACCTCTTCCCAGTCTTGTTAAATTGATATTAGCAAAGATAGTTATTTTCATCATGTATAGACTGTGAGTTCTCTAACATGACATTATACATGTAAGAGTCATCTGAAGAGATTTCAAAAAAGATAGATTCCTGGATGTCACCCACAGTTATTCTAATGTGATACATAAGGGGGAGTGCTGTGTAGGTGATTCTAAGGGTCAGAACTTCGGATAGGGAGCTTTTTACTATTCTTATTCTACAGCAGTACTTCTCAAAACATAGCCCCAGGGTCCCTGCGGGAGAATCCTCTAGATTGCTTATTGAAAACACCTTGCTTGAGATTTAATTTAATCAGATTTAATTTAATTTAATACTGTCATGAGGCAGTATTGTATATGTTTTAGGCACCTGCTTATGTGTTTTTAGAAACACACCAAATTTAGAGAATCAGCATCACCTTAGCTTAACATTTGCCATCACATTTTCTTCTTAGTGTAGGTTTTCTGATAAGCAGTGTGTATTTTGGGACTGGAGGGCAGAAGATCCAAGTTCTTCTAGTCAGGCTTTGCCACCAGAGAGCTGCGTGACTTAGGCAATCTTCTTCATTTCTCTAGGTCTCAGTTTTGTTTTCTATAAAAGAAGGATACTGGACTAGGTGATGATTCTACTGCCAGAAATAATGCAATTTGTTGAGTCCTACTATATTCCAAGCACTCCACAACTACATTAATCTTCAGAGCAGGTCTCTGAAGTGTTCTGTTTATGAGCTCCATCTAGGTGAGGAAACTGATTCTCAGGAAAGTTAAGTAGCTTGCTCAACTCACTTAAACAGTGAGTGGTACAGCTTTGATCTGACCCAAAAGTTGTCTGCCAAGCTGAACTCTTACCTGATGCAATTTACCGTCCTTTTCCTACATACATCTCTTCCAGCTTTAAATTTCTGTGAATTCATATAAATAAGTGTGTACTTTTTTGTTTGTTCAGTGTTATTACTCTCCTCTCTCTTACCCTCTCTTCCTTTATTTTTTTAATCAAACATTTATTATGTATTGAACCCAAACTAGGCACTCTGAGATAAGTAAAACATAGCTTGTTTCCTTGCGCATTATATCTCATTGTTTGTTTATAAAAAATGTCAAGGACCATGGCTGTAAAGTTAGTCACTTGAGAATTAGTCATCTGGGATGATGATCAAAAATAAGTTTAACTTCTGGGAAAACCATGCGGTGGCTCTATTAACTAATGAAAATTGAACTACATTTCTGTTTCTTTCCATCCTGTGGTGCATTGCTAATGATTAGTGTAGTGGCCTAAAGTAAAGAAGCCGAAGAGAGAAGGTTAAGAAGTGAGTGTGGCTGCTGTACACAATGTATTATCAGTCTCTCAATAATGAAGAGTTGAATGTTTTTACTACATTGGCTTTTGTATTCAAAAAGCTTTGAAAAAAAATGAAGAAGCATCTAAGAATGTGAGAGGAATTACATTCAACCTCCCTGAAATGTATTTAGTCATTATTTTTTTTCTCTCACCAATTCTTGCATGAAGCTCAGACTATAGAATTTATGATTGGAATTCAAGGACTAGGATAAAATCTGAATGTGTTTAGCCTTGCTCCACAGATCTTGAAGGCAAAGGTCATTCATTCTGTAATAGACTAATTAACTCATTTATTGCTGAACCATTTTATCTCTTTCTTTAAAAATGAAAAATCATTTGTTGATTTCTCTTGACTACTTCTAGTCATTTAGATTTCATGACCAGTTTGTGAAAATATAGTTTCAGGATAACTCTGTAGAATTTGGGTTCCTATCAGCATTATGTTGCCTTTCCCTGCCCTTTAAGTTAAATGACGGACATGCACATGCTTTACAAAAAACAGTGGTTATTTTTTTTCCTGTTTAAATAAGTAAATGAGAATTTTTTCAAAGTAGTCATCAATTTAGAACATTAGCACTTGGACTTTATCAACTTTTTAATTACTTTTGTTTTCATTTAACTCTTCCCTTTATGTAGGCAGTTTGTAACCAGTTAAACTTTTAAAAATGTTTGTGCCATCTTTGCAGTTAAAAATATTTTGTAAAGCATTTTCACACTTTTTTTTTTAAACTTGGAAGCAGATGCTAAAAATGCGTTGATTACTTTTGTTTCTGCCAAAATAGTTTAAACATTTTTAAGGAAATCGTCCTTGGAAAAAAACATCTTGGCTTGTAAATATTTGCCTGTGTTGACAAGTTCAATATGGAATTTGCTTTTGCCTGACTATAGTGTCAAGTGATGTGAATAAAAGAGTTTTAGAATTATCGTAACCTCTTACATACCTCCATTCACTGTAGGGCAGTCACCATTCTCAGCTCTGTGCCTGTACCTCTTAGTCTCTCACACCAATAAGGTCCTATTATTACATTCATTTTATAAAAGAAGAAACTGAGGCCCAAAGAAGTTACAGGGCTAGAAAATAGTGGGAACAGGAACTGAATGCCAGTTGCTGCCATCCACAACTTTGCACCAATCTTCCTCCCAATATTAAGCTTTTACTCTTGGAATAATGTAAGACTCATGAGGTAAGAGAAGAATCCTGAGCTTCACCTATTCTGACTTGCTGCTTTCATTCTTACTAATGCCTACACTCTCTCAAATAGAATATACTCCTTATTTTTGTTTTAATAGAAACATGTGAAAGGATTGAATTTTCATTTGGTAACGTTTTTGTAGCTAAACCTCTAAATCAATAGGGATTTTGTGTTCTGCACAGAAGAACATTTGACTGTCATTTCTACATCCACTGTGTATCCCACAAGTCAGTTTCTGCTTCTGTAGAAGGAGGTTGTCCATGGATAGGTAGAGCTTCCTCAGCAGTGCTGTGGGGAGTCACTTAGCTTGATGGAGTAGGGGAAAGAGAACCTACAAGATGTTGAGTCAGAAGGCTTACGTTTAACACAGATCTTATTATTCCCATCCTTAAAATTGGGGTAGTTTCTTGTTTTGAAAATTAAACAAGGTCACATACGTGAAAAAGACTTAGGAGACTGTAAAGTGCTTTATAAGTTACATCCTTTGGTATTCTGCTTCTGGAGAAAAGAGGAAATATTTTGTGACCATTCTTTAAATAGAAATAGTTCTGTAAGTTTTCAAAACTTTTTTCTTTGAGCGGGAGTTTCATTCTTGTTGCCAAGGCTGGAGTACAATGGTGCAATCGCAGCTCACCACCACCTCTGCCTCCAGGGTTCAAGCGATTCTCCTGCCTCAGCCTCCCGAGTAGCTGGCATTACAGGCATGTGCCACCACACCTGGCTAATTTTGGATTTTTAGGGGTTTCTCTGTGTTGGTCACGCTGGTCTCGAACTCCAGGCCTCAGGTGATCCGCCTACCTCGGCTTCCCAAAGTGCTGGGATTATAGGCATAAGCCACTGCACCTAGCCAGTTTTCAAACCTTTTAACAGGAAACTTCTTTCTTTTCTTTGTACATGGAGCATTCTGTATAACCAGAGTAGGCTGTCACCTTCCCTCCTGCTGTGATCTTACCTCCATTCATCCTCTCATTTCTTTAGCAAATATTTACTGAGTATCTTTTATATGTCATAGAGCCTGCTGACTATATTCTTCAAATTCCATAGTTAGCTTAAACCTTTGTCAGCCTTCGTAGACAAGGTAACATGAAACTAAAATAAAAATAAAGAAACAACAAAAATGAAAACACTGTCAATCTGTTGGAATAAAAATACCCTTGCAAGGAACCATTTAAAAATATATTTAAGATTCAGTGGGTACATGTGCAGATTTGTTACCTGGGTATATAGCATAATGCTGAGGTTAGAGCTTTCAACCTCAATTCACTTAGAATAATGGCCTCCAGCTGCATCCATGTTTTTGCAAAGGACATGATTTTGTTCTTCTTCTTTTTTTTTAATGGCTGTGTAGTATTCTGTGTATGGCTGTCTGAACCACATTTTCTTTATCCAGTCCAATGTTGACAGACACCTGGGTTGATGTCCACGTCTTTGGTATTGTGACTAGTGCTGTGATAAATATACGAGGGCAGATGTTTTTCTGGAAGAATGATTTATTTTCCTTTGGTTATATACCCAGTAATGGGACTGCTGGATTGAATGATAGTTTGGCTTTTGGTCCTTTGAGAAATCTCCAAACTGCGTTCCACAGGGGCTGAACTAATTTGTATTTCCACTAACAGTGTATAAGCATCCCTTTTTCTCTGCAACCTCACCAACATCTGTTTTGTTTTTTTTGACTTTTTTTTTTTAATTTTAAATTTTTATTTTTTTGAGATGGAGTCTCACTCTGTTGTCCAGGCTGTGGTTCAGTGGCGCAGTCTCGGCTCACTACATCCTCTTCAAGTGATTCTCCTATCTCAGCCTCCTGAGTAGCTGGGATTGCAGACATCCACCACCATGCCTGGCTAATTTTTGTATTTTTAGTAGAGATGGGGTTTCATCATGCTGGCCAGGCTATTCTCAAATCCTTGACCTCAGGTGATCCACCTGCCTTGGCCTTCCTAAGTGCTGAGATTACAGGCATCAGCCACCTGGCCTTGACTTTTTAATAATAATTACTCTGACTGGTGTGAGACAGTATTTCATTGTGGTTCTGATTTGCATCTCTTTAAGGATCAGTGATAATTGAGCATTTTTTCATATATTTGTTGGCCACTGGTATGTCCTCTTTGAGAAGCGTCAACTTCATTAAAAAGTGGGCAATGGACATGAACAGAAGTGTCAGTTGTTTTTTCCTTGTTGATTCGTTTAAGATCCTTATAGATTCTGGATATTAGTTCTTTTTCAGATGCATAATCTGCAAATTTTTTTTTCTGTTTTAAAAGTAGGTTGTCTGTTAACTCTGTTGATAGTTTCTTTTGCTGTGCAGAAACTCGTAAGTAGGTCTGGAACCAATTCTTGAAGCTCATTTTGGTTATTTACACTTTGCTAGTACAGATACAGTTCAAAGGCGTTATTGAGAGTAACTCTGATGTGAGAGAGGAAGAAGGCAACTGTGCTTTTCTGTGTGGGGTAGGGGGTGGGTGGGGGCTGTTGGTTAAGGAGGTGTGACCGGTCTAGTGAGGAAAATTTTTATGGATCCTGACATCCAGGTCATGTGAGAGATCCAGGACTGCCTCTTCCTTTGAAAATGTGTAGTGTTTTTTTTATCGGCTCATTTGCCAATATAGAGGCATAGAGGCTCCACTGAAAAGGGTTTGCCTTTAGGAGTGAGGCAAAGCCAGGACATTCCCTTTCATGACCTATCTGTGTGCAGCCATTTTCCTGGCAGTAGGTGCACTGAGAGGAAGCTGGATTACTGTGGCTACTGAAACAGAAAAAATTAGTCTGACTTGTAAGGGTAGATTTCTTTTCTCAACATGAAGGAGAAATGCCACTCTCATAAATCCTGTACCAGAATTTAGGAGACCTAGGTTCATACCCTAGGCCTCCTACTAGCATGCTGTGAGACCCTGGGCAAATTACATGACCTCTTTTAGTCTCAGCTTGTTCAGTAGTGAGGTGAGGCATCCACCAAATATCTCTGCTTTCCTTCAGTTTGAATCTCCATAATTTCTTAATCTTTATTATATACCTTTCTTTAAGTTAAATATCTCTGTTTTCTTAACTTCAGAGATGTTGCTTTGTTCTACTATTGACATAAATTATTTAGATAATTGGATAGCACTTTAAAATTATATAATTATTTAAAAAGTTTAAAAATAAAAACTGCATTATTTTCTTCGTATGGAATAATAAAATACATACTTTTTAAAAAAGTGAATAAGCTTTCAGGGAATATCCAAGTCCACTTTGGAGTTGGCTGTTCTTGTGTACTTAGTGCATGCCATAACCATGATAGCATCTGTGAAAATAGGGTGCTTCTGTTGCCCAGTTGTCTGGTGGCATTGACTTTGCTCACAGGACTTTCACATTTACAGATTCAGCTGACTAACACGGGTGAGGCTGTTGCAATTCATTTAGCAGTAAGTGGGTCATTTAGTAATAAGCTGTGAATGAAATCAATGTGCTATAAGATGAGATATGTTGGCTTGTTTTTGAAAAGACATTTTGAAGCTGCATACGATGTCAAGTTCATGCAGTTTTTTTAGATAAATGATTCAGATGAACCTTAGCTTTCTTACTCAACATTAGATTCTTATTGAGTGGTCTATAGGCGTGTGTTCCCTGTTGGACACTTTTGTGCATTGGTAAGGGTATTCTGTTATTACTGGAGGGTGAGGTTAATTGGAAACCTTTTAATTTTCTGAAATGACAAAGTTTACATGGCAGGTTAAAACTCATTCATACAAAATGAAAACATGAAACATTTGTTTTTGATCTTCCGTATTTTTTCCGTCTTTAATACTTCCTTCTTTCCTGCTCTCCCGAGTCTCCTGCTCTCCATTTATTCAGTAGATAGTTATTGAGCACCTAATATGTGCCATGTCAGGTTGAGTATGGGGAGAATGTTCCAAGGGGAGAAGTAGCTTTAACAAACTCTACCCTAGGAAAGAGGGACCATATGGTTCATATAGCTTGATATTAATATGATTTGATCATAGAAGAGGAGAATTGCTTGAATCTGGATTACTGCTCCTGCAGAGTAAAGAACACACCATTCTGAGAATGAGAGTACAATAATATTTGGTACTAGTTAGGAGGCTAGTTAGGAGGCTGTTACTAATCCAGACACTGAGGCTTAGTTCCAGAAGAAGGAAGAAGAAGTCCAACATTATTCTAGGTGTATCATAACTGTGTTTCAAAACATGTTGTTGGTATTGACATTAAAGACAAGTGGTAACAATCCAGACTAGTGATAATGGTTGCTTTGACTCAAGTACATAGTGGGAAGAGAGAAAATGGAGGTATAAGACCCCATTCTTCCTACAAAAATCAATCTTAGGACAGTTAATATATCCATATTATTAGGTGTGTGGATAGGTTGCCATTAAAAGTAACGGCAAAAACCACAAATACTTTTGCATCACCTTAATATCTTCCTTAGGGGGTGTGAGAAACTAGCAGTTGAGTGTTTTGTAGGATGAGCCAGCAAACATAAGGACATAAAGATTGAGAACAGTTGGGTTAACTCATCCTTTTATGCTTTGAGAGTTCCAGTACTGGTTGCTTTGGTTCCCAGACAGCAGAAGCAAAATGTTCTGTTTGTTCTCTCAAATTTACTGTGTCCTTTAGCTGTTTTTTGAGACTGTGGCTTATATTGCCAGATCATGCTTCATGAGGCACTTGGGCAGACCTGCACAGGGAAACAAAACTTCTGTTGTTTTACATTGCTGACTGACCGTGAGCAGGCATGTGTCTGATGGTAGCACAGTTGGAACTATGAAGTAGGGTCAAGTTTTCTTCCTTGGTTTGAACTTTGCCTGTCCAAATTCCCTCCCCACAGATTCTCACCCGCAAGCCTCTGCACCTTCTTTTAGTTCTATTTATTGGTTTTCAGTCGTTGACTGTTGTCTAAGCTCTATCCAGAAGGAGACGGGAAAACATGGGGTGTAAAGTATCAGTGTTGTGTGTAAGAGTAGAGGTAATGTGGGAAAAAGAGAAGCAGATGTAAGAAAGAGTATGAGGGTTTTTTGATTGTCGGTAGCGATGTTTTTTAGGCTGAGCTTAGTTTTCAATATTTTTGTTTCAGTTTTTGAGCTTACTTATGTGAAGTGAAAAGGTAAAATAGGCCAGGTATGGTGCCTCATGTCTGTAATCTCAGCACTTTGGGAGGCCAAGGTAGGAGGATCACTTGAGCCTGGGAGATAGGCTTCTGTGAGCCGTGATGGTGCCATTGCACTCCAGTCTGGGTGGCACGGTGAGACTCTGTCTCAAAATAAACAAACAAAAAGGTAAAGTAGAAGTGATGGCTTCTTGATTGTCAAGGCCCAGAATGAGTTCACTTGGATTTATGACATAAGATGTTTTATGTATGCATGTTGACCTCCCGTTATACTCTCTTTGAACTTGCAGGACAAACACTAGGTTTTGGTTGTTTTTACGCAGTGCCAAAGTAAGTTTTTTAAAAAATGTTGTCAGACGTGTCTTTTGTATTTTGGAAATAAGCAAACAAAACGCATTTGGTTGAGTGACATTTTTATAGGTGGATTGGTTGGGGGTGCATGTCCACTCTAGGTAATAAAGCCTCTTCTCCCCATGTGGGACCTGGAAATACATGATAAAGCAGAAGTCCTCAAGAGAATTGTGGTCTCCTTAATGAATTAATGCAGATTCTCAAGGTGTCCGACTCAATCATAAAGTCATTTGCCCATTGGATATTTAATGAGTGTCTATAATGTGCCAAGCACTGCCCTAGTTAGACCTTATAATACTAAGGTGAATAAGACATTATCTTTCAGGATATACTGCTCACATGTTAGAGGGGTAGAAGATCTAACAACAGACAATAATGACACATAAGAGTTACTGCTATTATACAAGTATGTGTGGAGTACTTTCAAAAGCACAGAAGATGGTCAGGCCCCTTACACAGACCCCTGAAGCAGAATCAGCTGAGGTTTCCTCACAGAGAAGGATAAGTGGAGGAGTAGCATGGGATGGGAATTGGTGAGGACTTTCTCTGGGTAGAGGGGGTACATATAAATGGATCGTATCTCGTTGAAGTGCATTCTTATTGAGGGAACTAGAAGTTGTTCAGTGTGGCTGAAGCATGAGGAGTGTTTTGGGGTGGCTGTTAGAGGTCAGAGAAGAGAGATGAGGCTGCAGAGGACTGTGTTACCAATTGCATATGGGCACAGAGGTTGAAGAGCCATCAAGGATGACTCCAGCGGTTTCTTTTATTTGGGGGAAACTGGATAAATGGTGGGGCCATTCTCTGAGCTAGGAATGCAGAAGGAAATATAGGAAGGAAAAGGAGAAATTAAGTTCCCAATACATCGAGTTTGAAGAGGTTGTGAGATATAGCACGGTGGTTAAGAGTATCAGCTTTGTATCCAGAAAGGTTCAAGTTCAAATTTGACTTCTAACTATTAGTAATTTGGGTGAAGTTGAGCAAGTCATATCATTATTTTATGTCTCTTTGTCATTTGTAAAATGATACTGTGTATTGTAAAATTATAAGAGGTAATTTTTATGAAAAGCTTAACCACAGTGTCTGGCTCATGTAAGTGGTCAATACATGGTTAGTTTTACTGCTGCAGCAGAAGTGTATGGTAGGGAATTGGGTTTAGAGGGAAGGTTTGGGATGAGATACAGGGATGTGGGAGTCAACCATGTGAAGGTGGCAGTAAAAGCCATTGTGGTAGAGATTATCCAGGGAGAGTGAGGAGAGTGGAAGAAAGAGGCCTGAGACCTATGCCCTGGGGGATAACATTAAAGGTTGAGTAACAGAGGAGCCTCTAATGAAGACTGAGAAGGGTTGGCTAGAGAGACTGGAGGAAAGTCTGGAAGGGGTGCCGTCATGGAAGCCAAAGAAGAAAGATTGCCAGGGACAGATGCCTCAGCGAGATCAGGATTAGAAAACGGAAGGATGGGAAAACAACCCTTGAGCTCATCTCCATGGTGTGTTTCTGTCATTAGACTGTAAGCTCTGTGAGGATAGCTGTGTAACCAATGCCTAGTCATGGTACGAGTGGCTATTTATGAGTGTTTGCTGAATGAGTGAGACTGTGAAGGAAGAGGTGATAGATGATCTCTCACAATATCTTTCAACTTGTCAGCATCCCCCTACCCATTACTTCTATTAGGTTAACCATCTCTAATTTTCTTCTTTATTGGAAAAATAGAGGTATGAACAAGAACTCCCTCAGTTTGTCTGGTCATCTTTACTCAGACAAATTGAGGGAGTTTTACTGGACTGTTAAGAAAGAGGCCAAATCAAAACTGGTAGAAGTGTGAAGATAATAAAGACAAGAAAATATAGATTACTTTTTAAGGTAGCTTTCCTAAGAAGAGAATGGGAGAGACGGTGATAAGTAACCAGGGAATTGAGTTCATGAAGATTATTTTTATTTATTTTAGGATGGAAGAGACTTGAGTATTTTAAATACTGAGAGACACACATGAGAGGGGATTATTGATAGAATGAGATCGCTAGGAAGTAGGAGGTGAAAGGATTTAAAGCTGAAGAGGAAAGGAGGTCATGTGGGAGCAAAGTCTGTGGGTAGTGGGACAGAAGGGGTCTCTTATGTGGCTATTTTCTCAATAAAG
The DNA here is from genome assembly GCA_963573385.1 of Cacajao melanocephalus. Classification (NCBI taxonomy): domain Eukaryota; kingdom Metazoa; phylum Chordata; class Mammalia; order Primates; family Pitheciidae; genus Cacajao; species Cacajao melanocephalus. The sequence continues at coordinate 27,673 of CAUYLG010070101.1, forward strand.
AAGGAGATGAAGATGTGATTGCTTGCTAAACATGAAAACATAAAAGTAGAGGTGGTAGGGTAGGGAGTTTTAGACAAATAGTGAAGAATTTCTGTTTTTGGAGATGGAGTCTTACTGTCACTCAGGCAGAAGTGCAGTGTCGTAATCATGGCTCACTGCAACCTTAACCTCCTGGTTCAGGTGGTCCTCCCACCTCAGGGGCCTGAGAAAGCTGGGACTGCAGTATGCGGCACCACGCCCACCTTTTTTTTTTTTTTTTTTTTTAAATAGAGACAGAGTCTTCCTATGTTGCCCCGGCTGGTCTTGAACTTCTGGGCCCAAGTGATTCTCTTGCCTTGGCCTCCCACAGTGTTGGGATTACATGTGTGAGCCACCACACCCAGCCAAATAGTAAAGAATTGAAAGCAGTATTGTGAGGAGTGAAAGAACTGGCCAGTTAGAACACCAGGAAGAATTGTCACGTTTCTTTGAGTACCTAGCTGAGGTTGTAGACCTGGAATATGTGGTGGTAGGAGTCCACATGGTGGTATGCTTTTCTCTGGCAGAAGTTTATAGCTTAGGGTGAAAGCGGAGAAGACAAGCAGCTGGATTGATCAGAATTAAGGTTTGGTGGTGGAATGGTTGCAGGGTGAGGACAAAGATGTGAGGGACTTAATAAGCAAGGAAGTGGTAGAAATAATAAATAATATAGTATAAAACAAACAGAGAAAGATGTCAAGATAGAAGAGGGAGCGGTAGAGGAAGAAAAATAATTTTCCTCAACCCTCATAAATTCTTAGCTGGAATGGATGTCTACAATAAAAGACGGATTAGTAAGAGAAAGACAGTTTATTAACATGTATGTTTCATACATAGATGGCAGAGCCCAAGGAGGTGGCTTTGAATTCCATTTTATATAGCATCTTCAACAAAGCAGTAGATTTTTAGAGAAATGACAAAAGAAAAAACTTTGAGTCTCTGGGGGCAGCAACTTGTGCAAAGGGAAAGAAATGGCAGACAAAGCCCAGTTAGTAAAGCTTGTTCCTATAGATTTTTCTGATCCTGTCTCCAGGCCCGTAACAGTCTAAAAGTTGTCTTCATTGGTTAACATTTGTTCTCTCTGGTAGAGGAGGTCGGGATTACCTTTTGTCTTTGTAAATCTATGTTCTGCTTTTAGGCAAATGGAAGGCAGAGAGCTTTCCTGCATCAGCTGCTACTTAATTGCCTTCAGCTCAACAACCCTTTATATTTTGATATGGCATCTTCTGGTCTCCCACAGCCCACCCTGTTCCTCAAGTATATGTGAAATATTCATAACAAGAACCTTTGCTTTGTTTTTCTCTTGTTAATCTATCTTTTGGTTACAGGGGTCTGTTCCAATTAAGAATTTATGAGAGTTGAGGAAAACATTATTTTTCTTCCTCTGCAGTTCATAGATTGGAAGAAAATTGGGCACGTGAAGGAATGTGCGATGTTGATGAAGCCAGATAATTGGCTTAGCTAGAATTAGCGAAGGAAAGTGCTGAAAGAATAGGAAACTGCTGTTAGACGTTAAATACCTGAGGTAGACTAGCTCCAGTTCAAGACAATGAGATCCAGGATGTAGGGGGATGACTGGCTGAAATGAAGAGACACAGCACTGCGGTGGGTGCTACATGGAGATGGCATTTGGGTGTCCAGGCACACAACCAGGAGCCACATCTTTGGGGCATGTGATCATTGTGTTTAAGGAGAGGAAGGAGGAGAGCCAGAGAGCAAGAGTGGCCTATAATGTAGAAATGATTGTTTTGTTCTTATAGATAATGATGTGAAAACCACTGGTTTTGCATCACTGGAGGAATTAGAATTCACCTGCCCTGCCTGTGGGCCTAGTGGAATCTGGGACTTCGCTGAATTATAGTTATTGTAGTGGGGGATTCTTGGGGTTTAGTAAAAAGATAAAAGCAGTTCAAGGTATTGAAGACATGAGACTTTGTTTATCATGGGGTAGATATTTCTGGAAGTTTGGAAATGATAGCAAGCTGGGTCGGGAGAGATGAAGCCCAGATCAAATATGGGCAGGAGAGGCTCAGTGACAGGAAGAACTTGAATTTGGGCAGTAGCCAGCAATGACCAGGATGTGAGACATGAAGTCTTCAAGTTTCTGAAAGGAACTCTGGTCTAAAGTATTTTGTATGTTTTGGTTCTAGTTGACTGTTGGTGAGAAGCTGTGAGTAGCAATACTACCGCAGGTAATAAAATTGTGGTGGGGCCAGGTGCAGTGGTTCATGCCTGTAATCCCAGCACTTTGGGAGGCCGATATGGGAGGATCATTTTAAAACCAGGAGTTCGTGGACGACAAAAAGACACCCCTGTCTTACAAAAAATTTAAAAGAGTTACCCAGACATCATGGCATATGCTGGTAGTCCCAGCTGTTTGAGAGGCTGAGGTGGGAGGATCAGTTGAGCCCAGGAGTTTGAGAGTTTGAGGCTGCAGTGAGCTATGATCTTGCCAGTGCACTTCAGCCTGGGCACAGAGTGAGACTCATCATAGATAGATAGATAGATAGATAGATAGATAGATAGATAGATAGACAGTTAGATAGACAGACAGATAGATAGACAGACAGATAGACAGTGGTGGGAGAAGCTAAAAGTTACAGAATTTTCTATGTGGCAGGCGCTATGATAAGCGCTTGATATGACTGTTTTTATTTAATCTTTAGAACCACCCATGGAGGGCATTATTATATCATCATTTACATTTTTAAAATTAACAAATAAAAATTATATATATTTATCATGTACCACATTTTATGAAATTCAAATAATTATTATATACATTACTTCAGTACTTAAATTTTTACAGTGAAAAGACTTAAAATTTACTCTTAGCAATTTTAAAGAATGCAGTATATTGTTGTTAACTATAGTCACCATGTTGTATAAGAGAAACTTATTTCTCTTAACTGAAATTTTGCATCCTTTGATTGATAGCGCCCCAATCACTCCCAACCCAACCACTGCAGCCTCTGGTAACCACCGTTCTACTCTCCACTTCTATGAGTTCAACTTTTTTAGATTCCATATATAAGTGAGATCATCCAATATTTGTCTTTATGTGCCTGGTTTATTTTGCTTAACATGCCCTCCAGGTTCATTAATGTTGTTGTTAATGATTAGATTTCCTGTTTTTTTTCTTTTCTTTTTTAAAAAGGCTGAACAGTACTCTATTGTATATACATATCACATTTTAAAAATTCATTTTTCAGTTGATGGACACTTAGACTGATTGCTTATCTTGGCCATTGTGAATAATGCTGCATTATATATGGCAGTGCAAGTATTTCTTTGATATACAGATTTCCCTTGGATATATACCCAGTAGTGGGATTGCTGGATTATATGGTAGCTCTATTTTTAAGTTTTTGGGCACTTCTATAGTATAGTATATAGTATTAATGGTAATACTAACTTACATTTACGCCAACAGTGCAAAAGTTCCTTATTCTCCACATTCTCATCAACACATTTATTGGGTAGGCACAGTGGCTCATACCTATAATCCCAGCACTTTGGGAGGCTGAGGCAGGTGGATCACCTGAGGTCAGGAGTTCAAGACCAGCCTGGCCAATATGGCAAAACTTCGCCTCTACTAAAAATATAAAAAATTAGCCAGGCATGGTGGCGGGCGCCTGTAGTTTCAGTCACTTGGGAGGCTGAGGCAGGAGAATCACTTGAACCCAGGAGGTGGAGGTTGCAGCGAGCTGAGATTGCCCCACTGCACTCATGCCTGAGTGACAGAGCAAGACTCTGTCTCAAAAAAAAAAAACAAAAAAAAAAGCACTTGTTATATTTTCTTCTTTTTGAGACTAGCCATTCTTACAGGTGTGAGGTGATGTCTCATTGTGGTTTTAATTTACATTTCTTTGATGCTTAGTGATGTTGAGCATTTTTTCATATACCTGTTATCCATTTGTATGCCTTCTTTTGAGAAATGTCTATTATAATATCCTTTGTTTATTTTAAATTGAGTTTTTTGTTTTCTTATTGTTGAGTTGTTTTAGTTCCTTATGTATTTTGAATATTAATTATCAGATGAATGGTTTGCACATACTTTCTCCCATTGTGCGGTTTATTTCTTTGTTGATTGTTTCTTTGCCTGTGCAGAAGCTTTTTGGTTTGCTGTAATCTCGTTTTTCTGTCTGCTTTTGTTACTTCTTCTTTTGGAGTCATATCCAAAAAATCATTGCCCAGTCCAAAGTCAAGAAACTTTTTCTTATATTTTCTTTAGTAGCTTTACAATATTGGTTCTTACATATAAGTCTTTAATCCAGTTTGAGTTGATTTTTATATATGGTGTGAGATAAGGATCTAATATCATTTTTCTTCATGTGGATATCCAGTTTTTCAGGCATCATTTATTGAAGAGACTGTTCTTTCCCTATTATTTGTTATTGGCATCAATTGACCATAAATGCATGGTTTATTTCTGGGCTCTCTGTTGTTCCATTGGTCTATCTATCTGTTTTCATGTCAGTACCATGCTGTTTTCATTACTGTAGTAATGGAGTAGTGTATTTTGAAGTCAGGTAGTATGATACTTCCAGCTTAGTTCATTTTGTTCAAGATTGCTTTCACTATTTGGGGTCTTTTGTGGTTCCATTCAAACTGAAGGATTGTTTCTTTTATTTCTGTGCGAAGTGTCATGAGAATTTTGGTAAGAATTGCATTGAATCTGTAGATTGCTTTGGCTAGTATGGACATTTTAACAGTGTTAATTCTTCCAATTCGTGAACATGGGATATCTTTCCATTTATTCATGACTTCTTCAATTTCTTTCATCAATGTTTTCTTTTACCTCCTTGATTAAATTTATTACTAAGTCTTTTTTTTAAGCTATTGTTAATGGGATTGCTTTCTTGATTTCCTTTTTGGATAAGTTGTTGTTATTATTTAAGTTTTAAAGGTGGAGAAAATGAGGCCGGGCACAGTGGCTTACTCCCAAACTCCCAGTTTGGGAGGCTGAGGCAGGTGAGTTACCTGAGGTCAGGAGTTCAAGACCAAGTTGGCCAACATGATGAAACACTGTCTCTACTAAAAATACAAAAATTGCTGGATGTGGTGGCAGACGCCTATAGTCCCAACTACTTGGGAGGCTGAGGCAGGAGGATCACTTGAACCTGGGAGGTGGAGGTCACAGGGAGCCAAGATTACACCATTGCACTCTAGCCTCAGCAACAGAGTAAGACTCTTTCTCCAAAAAAAAAAAAAAAAAAAAAGGAAAATGGATTTTAGGAGATTATGTGAGTACTGGGTCATTCATTTCATTAACTGTTAGAATTACGATTTAAACTAAGGCAGCATGAATTGAAACCCTCTCTGATTATCACTACATTGCCTCGAGGTTTTGAAGGGAGGTACCTTGATTACTTTCTAGAATGAGCTTAATGTGGAACCACCGTTAACCTATCATTGGTGGAAGATTCAGGCTGTTTTGCTGAACAGATTTCACATCAGGGATTATGAATGACAACTGAAGCCTTAAACAATTTTTAGCATTTAACTTATTTTTCCTTTTAGTTTTGGTTGCATAGTGTCGTGAAGAGTCTGATATACTAGTGGCTAATGGTAACAGTCTTTTAAAAAATACCTTAAATTGCTGTAAGAGGATGATGCTCAGTTTATTGGAAATAGCAGGAAAAGCTGAAAATGGAGGAGTTAGAATTCACCTACTCTGCTTGTGGGCCTGGTGGAGTCTTGGACTTGGCTTAATTTTTGATATGTTAAAGCTTGGTTCATAACATTTGAATATGCATTATAAAATTATATGAATATACTTTTGAATATGCATTTTTAAAATTATAGTTTTTTAATAGTGTGTGTATGTATAACAGTCTGAAATTTTGTTTGTAACAATCTGGAATTCGTTTATTGGAAACTTATTTAACAAGAATACATTATTTTCTCTTGATATTTAGGCCATTTTCCGACCTCTAAACTCCTTTAACATCCTTCCTCTGGTAAAACTACTGTGTAGCACTTGAACCTACTAAGCTGGTACCTTGTAATTGAACTTTGCTGATTTCCCTAGTTAATAGGTAATACTTTTGTAAGTGACTGGTGTGGAATTGGTAGAAGACAGTCCTCGACATCCCCAGCTATCTACCTTTTTTGTCACTATACATCGAATCTAGGTGTCTCTTGAATTGTAAGGGTTCCCCAAAGCAGTTGATTCTATAATTTTTAAAGGCTTATAGAGATAAGAAGCTCAACTTTTTCTTTCCATTTTTTTTGTTTTTTAAAGGGCTTTGCTCTGTTGCCCAGGCTGGAGTGCAGTGGCATGATCATGGCTCACTACAGCCTTGACCTGCTAGACTCAAGCGATCTGCCTCAGATTCCACAGTAGCTGGGACTATGGGCACATGCTATCATGGCAGGCTAATATATATATATATATATATATTTTTTTTTAAGTAGAAACATGATCTCATTATGTTGCCCAGCCTGGTCTCGAACACCTAGGCTCAAGTGATCCTCTCATCTCGGCCTCCCAATGTTCTGGGATTACAGGGGTGAGCCACCGTGCCCGGCGTCAGCTTTTTCATTCACAGTTTCCTAGATTATCTTCTCTGAACCCTTGTGATCATAGATATTCATTAGTTTAACGCAGCAAATTTCAAAAACTTACTCTTTTATTCCTCTTTATTGGAAGAAAGTTAAGAAAATAATAAAGTCAAGGTTTTACTTCTCCCTTTTTCAAAAAGAATAACAATAACTACAGCCATAACATAGCTCACCCATATTGAGCATGTTCTGACTATGAGCCAGGCATTACACTGTGCTGGTGTTGTTGAATTCTCACAACAGAGTATGATTATCATCATCATTTTGCAAGTAAGGGAAAGGGCTTAAAGCAGTTAAGTAACGTGAGCATGTAAATAGTGGAGATGGGATTTAAACTCTTGGGATGTGCCAGAAAGGTACTTCAGCATAATTTTAGACCAGAATATCACTGGAACTTGGGCCAAAGAATATTGGTAAGTTTTATGCTGTTTTTTTCACATTAAAAAAAATTTCCTTCTATATGTACTAAATGATGTGTTTCTGTGCTCTGGAGATTGGCATAGATCCCTAGCAAAGATTACTAAAATTGAGTCAGTTTGTTCCACTTTTAAATCCCGGCCATTTGTGAGGCAGAGTGTCTCAGACTGTGGATGAGAGTGAAGCTCCATGGGGCATGGCAGCCTCTGCTGAACACTGGAGCAGGAGTGTGTGAGCCCCCCCACCGTCATTTCCAACAAGTGAAGTTGTCAGGAGCTGCCAGGCCTGGCAAGGGCTTTCACTGCCACAGCCTTCCTGCCCTGGGTCCCTGGGTTGGCTGTGCCTCTGGCTCTGTGGCAGCTGGGAGGAATAAAGGGCTTCCTGTTTGAGCCTGGCACTACCACATGTAAAAGGTTTTCTTTGGAGTTTTTTAGCATGACTCTGCCTATTGTGACCTCTGATTTTTGTGTTGAGTTTGTAGTCTGTTAGTAAAACTTTAGACTCAAGAGTCCTAAACATTATCTGCTTCTGCCTCCTCCTCATTTTATAGAAAAGGAAGTTGACTCACAAACATGAAATGAATTATTCAAAGCTACGAGACTAGGGATCAGGTCTAGAAGCCTGTCTCATGACTCTATAGTCTAGTGATGTTTTCCCTGTTACAGAATGATTTGTTTCTCCTACGTCTTGCTTCCCATCTCTGACTTGCTCATCCTGATCCTGGCATGCCACCTGTCTTCTTGATCCCTTGACTTTGCATCTTGCACTGATTGAGGGAACAGTTGGTGGTGGTGTTAATCCCAGCTTTGGAATTACTGTGTGACCCCTGGTAAAGTCACTTTGTACCTTAATATCATTATCAGCAGATTAAGTAGGACCCTTATCAAAGAGGTGCTCTTGGGAGAATGCAAATCATGGAAACTGGTGACCTGTTTTATCATTATTCAGTGGAAGAGAGTTTTAGAAAATTTCATGAAAACAAAACACAAGAGAAAAAAATCAGTTGGCAAAGGTTTCAGGTTGAGCAAGCCAAGCTAGGACTGAGAGAATTAGTGACTTCTGGCCAAAGTTTTACGTAACATAGTTAATAAGAGAGAATACTATTTCTTTTTTTGTTCTTTACCTGGTATACCTGTTGGATCAAATTCTGCTCTGCAGGTGGTAGTGTAATTTATAGGTTTTACTTCTGATCCATTTGAACTTGGAAAAACATCTCCTTAAGTTGTTTTAACAAATCTGATTAGGGAAGAAGAATATAGAATTTTTAATGCTATAGAGTTTTGGTTTAGTAAAAATAGAATAGATGCTTTTAAATTGAGCACATGGGTTAAATCTGACTTTTTCAATCTGTTGTTAACCCCTTGAAACTCAGATTTCCTACATGTAAAATGGAGAAAATTTATTTCCTATATGTAAAATGGGGAAAATTTATAAGGGAGAGATATGAGGGCTGAATAAAAATTACTGCATAGAATAGCTAATGGTTTGATAACTTCCTACATGTAGGGCATTCTCTTAGGTCCTATACACATGTTATCTCATTCAAATTTCCTAACAACCTCATAAAGAAGGAATTGTTGTATCCTGATTCTACATTTGGAAAGTGCTTGGCACATAGTAGGTTCTTAGTCTGAGTTAGCTTCCTTCCTTCCTAAAGGTTTAACACTTTCTGTTATATCTAGATATCTGATATCCATGTTACTGGAGAGTCAGAGGATATGTCTGCAAAAGAGAGATTGCTACTCTGGACGCAGCAGGCAACGGAGGGTTATGCTGGAATTCGGTGTGAAAATTTTACTACCTGCTGGAGAGATGGAAAATTATTTAATGCCATCATTCATAAATACAGGTATGGAATTTGTGGATTTCTTTCCTTATACAACTGTAAGACTCATTTCTTTCATTTCTGAATTTTAAAATAACCCTTTTATTTTTATAGAAGCAAAAGCATGGCAAAAAATTAGAAAATACAGAAAAATTAAACTAAAAAATTGGCTGTGTGCGGAAGCCCATGCCTGTAATCCCAGGAATTTGGGAAGTTGAAATGGGTGGATTGCTTGAGCCTAGGAGTTCAAGAACAGCCTTGGCAAAAGGGTAAAACCTTCTCTGTACAAAAAATTAGCTCGGCGTAGTGGCAGGCACCTGTAGTTCCAGCTACTCCGGAGGTCAAGGCTGCAGTAAGCCATGATCATGTGACTGCACTGCAGCCTGGGTGACAGGGTGAGACTCTGGCTTAAGAAAAATAAAAAAAATTTAAAAATCACATTTCCACTACTTAGAGGCCATCATTCTGAATTGTAGTGTACACACACACACACAGAGCTGTAATACCTCTTCAGATTTTAGCAGTAACTCAACAGATTGCAAACTTTGATGTGTAGAATCTGCAGGTAGATGATCAAGATTTTGCCTGTAAGGAACTGCCGAGTATGAAGGTTAGAGTTTAGTTCAGACTCGTAGCTCACAAGTTTCCAATTCGTATCTCCAAGTCTAATTACTGTAGTGAGTGGGCTTAACAATTGCCAGTTTTGCGGTGGTGAACAGTGTCGGGTGAGAATTATAACCAATTGAATCTACATTAATACTTAATGTAGCACTTACTAAGTGCCAGGCACTTTTCTAAGCAGTTTACATGTATTAATTCATTTACTCCTCACAACATCCCTGTTGTCATCCCAGTAAACAGACAGAAACCAAGACACAGTAAATACTTGCTTGTGGTCTTACAACCAGTGAGTGGCAGACTTGGAACTCAAACCTAGGCAATCTGGCTCTTGAGTTCTTGTTCTTACTGCCTTATAAGAAGGTAAATTCCCAGAAAGTATGTATTGCAAAATATGTATATATACACACACACACACACACACACACACACACACACATTTTTGGAGATGAAGTCTTGCTCTATCACCCAGGCTGGAGTGCAGTGGCACGATCTTGGCTCATTGCAACCTCTACCTCCCAGGTTCAAGTGATTCTCCTGCCTCAGCCTCCCGAGTAGCTGGGACTACAGGTGCATGCCACCACACCTGACTAATTTTTGTATTTTTAGTAGAGACAGAGTTTCACCATGTTGACCAGGCTGGTCTCAAACTCCTGATCTCAGGTGATATGCCTGCCTCGGCCCCCCAAAGTGCTGGGATTACAGGCTGAAAACTATATGTTTCTTGATCTCAGTTATTTATTTATTTATTTTGTTTTACAAATATTGTGCCATGTCGTTGAATAACTGGCTATATTCCTAAAGCTATGAACTCATTATATATATAAACTACAATGTCATTAAACTAACAAATTTATTTGATTACAATAAAATAATTATATAGGATAGTTAATGGTTTGATAACTTTCTACATTGTCTTAAATGCTATACGCATGTTATCTCATTCAAATCTCATAAAGCAGGAATTGTTATTATCCAAATTTTACAGATTAGGAACCTTAGTTTTACCAAGTTTATACTGCTAATAAGTTAGAGAGCTAAGACTCAAAGCCAGCTCTGTTTGACTTGACATCCCATTCTCTTCCTCTCTTTCTTCTTTCTTCCTTCCTTTCACCTCTCTTTCTCTTCCCTTTGTTTTTCTCTCTTTTTATTTTGGAAATTTCAACGTCTAAAAAACTGTAATGAATCCTCCACATATGCACACTCAGGAGTCCCTATTTTTATTTTATTTTATTTTATTTTGAGATGGAGTTTTGTTCTTGTTGCACAGGCTGGAGTGCAGTGGCGCAGTCTCGGCTCACTGCAACCTCCGCCTCCCGGGTTCATTTGATTCTCCTGTCTCAGCCTCCCAAGTAGTGGGGATTACAGGCACCCGCTACCATGCCTGGCATTTTTTTTTTTGTATTTTTAGTAGAGAAGGGGTTTCACCATGTTGGCCAGGCTGGTCTCAAACTCCTGACCTCAGGTGATCCACCCGCCTCTGCCTCCCAAAATGCTAGGATTACAGATGTGAGCCACCATGCCTGGCCCATATTTTTAAACACTATAATTGTATCCTTCCTTTGTCGAACAACATTTAAATAGAGGTGGGTGTAGGTTGCTGAATTAAAAAAAAAAAAAGCAGGATCAACTTGCTTACACTTGTTTAAAGCACCAGGTCTTCTTGAGTGAAGGTTTAGTGGCTGCAGACACAGCCATTATCATACTGCACTTTCCAGGTGACTTAAAATGATAGGCCATGAGAAGGCTTTACTTGAAATGATAGAATCTTTGTGGCCTTTGAATTAAAAAATTTCAGTTGTGATACCTAAAGTATTTGTAACAATATATCTTTGAGGGTGTGGTCTGCTCTCTCCTTTTAAGTTTTTTAGGCAGAAGCAAAATATAGAAGCCAGTTATTCTTCTAAAATAAGCTACTTTTGGCAGGGAGGCTGAGGCAGGAGGATTGCTTGAGGCCAGGAGTTTGAGACCAGCCTGATAGCAAGACCCCATCTCTACAAAAATTAGATAGATTAGAAAAACCCCTACTTTTGAAAACAGTGGCCTCTGGACATTGTCTCTTTGGTACTCAGGAAGAATTATAAGTACAAATTGGTATATATATGCTGTGCATTTTTTCTCCTAAGTACTTAAATATTTCATTGTGTGTGTCAGAGATCCTAAAATTTCCTACGAAAGTTTCATGTCAATGAGCTCTTACTGCTTTAGGTGAGAATTTGAGCCTTTGAATTAGTTATTTGTTTTGAACTTTTATTTTGGCAGAGGTATCTTTTTAGAACAATGTTTAGTTTTAACTTAGAACTTTGGTTTTCCTAGTTTATTTTCCTTTGTTAAGATTCATGGTTAAAATACCATGTATCAGGTTTAAATGCTTACAGAATTTCTTTGTTGCTGAAATTCTGATGTTGTTCTGTGGCTTGTAAAATATTGTTGTGGTTTCTTTCACTGGAAGAAACTTGCATCTGTAGAACTTCATTTTTAGTTGACATCATTGAGCCTTTCTTTACTTGAAAAAATATTGAGTACTTATCTTTGAGCATGTGAAAGAATGAAATGAAGAGAGTTGAATTGCATGTATTTCTCACTGTTGACTGCCTTTACTCCAAAAGAAAAAAGAGACAAAATTATAAACAATCAAAAAATATCACCATGAGCAAATTTTTTTTTGGTATTGGACAATAATAATCACATTTAGAGAGCAGTGTCTTGACTGCGTGCCACGGCTCACGCCTGTAATCCCAGCACTTTGGGAGGTTAGGATTACAGGCGTGAGCCGTGGCACCCAGTCAAGGCACCCAGTCAATATAATGCAGGAGGATTGCTGGAGTTCAGGAGTTGGAGACCACCCTGGGCAACATATCAAGACCCCATCTCTACAAAAAGTTTAAAGACTAGCCAGGCGTGGTGACGCACACCTGTAGTTCCAGCTTCTTGGGAGTCTGAGGTGGGCAGATGGCTTGAGTTCAGAAGGTTAAGGGTGCAGTGAGTTATGACCATGCCACTACACTCCAGGCTGGGTGACAGGGCAAAAAAAAGAGTAGTGTACTTACTTAGTAATTGTTTTTACTTGATAACTATTGCCAGAAGTTTTGTGGTGTATTTGGATTTGTTGTGGAAACATGTCCATTAATTGGACTTTATTTTTTGTATTTAGATCAAATATTTATATGGATTTTACTTGGCTTTGGCAATAAACATTGTTTGAGGTTTGGTTTCTGTTGGTTGCTGCAGGGGACGGAAAGAGGGATGTGGTTATCCTTATGCAGCAGATTTGCACACTCAGAATAGGAAATTTTTCTCCAGAGATTAGAAGGAAAATATATTCTTTACTTAAAAGCAAACCAGTATTATTTATAATAGGTGACTTAGTAAGATTTTTTTTGGCACATCTTCTAAAGATTTAGAAATATTGATATGAAATAGGAACAGAGTAATCACATCTTTCACATTTTGTATTAATATAAATTATACTGTTATAAGTTATTAATCAAGTTTATTAATTTGGATTGTCCAGCACATTTTTATTAGTGATTCCATATAGAATATGACTCTTGAAAAAAAAAGAATGTTTGTTAATCCCATAAAGGGTATTTGTTTTACTAACAATTCAGTATCCTAAAATTTTCTATAGAAAATGTAATTTTCTAATTTTCGTGTTTCTTGAAAGAATTAATATATGAAATAACAATGAAGAGAAATTGTTATAATAAGTGTAATTTATAGATGTTACAGAATAAAAATGATCCATGAAGGTAAAAAGTAAATAACAGTCATAAAGTAGTTAACTAAGAAATATATGTATAATGTTGGCCATGTGTGAGTTTCTGTCCTAGCTGATTTTTAATGTGTTAGCTTTTAAAATTGCCACAATCCTGTGTACTAGATTGTGACTCCATTCTTAAAATAGTTTCAACTTTTATTTTAGATTCTAGGGGTACATGTTCAGGTTTGTTACTTGGGCATATTGTGTGATGCTGAGGTTTAGGGTATAACCGATGTTGTCACCTAGGTAGTGAGCATCATAGCCAGTAGGTAGTTTTTCAGCCCTTGCCCCCGACTCCATAGTAGTTCCCAGTATCTCTATGGCGTGACTCTATTTTTATCAGTAAAGAAGCAGGCTTAATGAGTAAATAACTCATATTTTTGACATCATATACTTTTTACATAATGGAGGTGATTGCTCTGAATTCTCATCTTCATATACTTATATGTAACTACTTACATATTTTCCTTTAGGCAAACTAGATTTCAAGAAATGGAACTGTTGACCAGAACAATTGTGATAGTCCATTCTTGAAGATCAGTGATATTTTTAGCAAAGATATATGAAAATTATTGATGAACACAAGAAATGACTAAATGAACAGTACCCATATACAACTGACAACTAAGATTTTTGCCCCTTGTAAGAAACTAATGAGGGACAACATTAGTTGTTTAACTTAGAGTTAGCCGTCTATGAAAATAGCATCAGCAACTCATAAGGAAAATTATAGATAATAAAAGAGCACTAAGATACTTAAAATAAGTGAGAGCGAAATCACAGTGGAACTGTTAAGCAGTTTTAGTATGTCACGTTATCCTAAAGAGGACGAAGAGCCTGGATTATGCAATGAGGTAATAAGAATGATAAAGTTAGATGATTCAGTGTAACACATTGCAAGGGATGGTTCTATAGCTTCTGTTTAAATAGGTCACTGATAAATATATTATGTCTTTCTATTAAATCTCTTAGGAAATTCTGTTCATAATTCCTTCTAGGAACTTCTGTGTGTTATGTTCAGTTTTTAATGAAAAGGGTTCAAATAACAAAAAATATTACCTGTACTGGTTTCTGCTTGTTCTGTTTGTATACTTGAATTTTTTTTTTAGAATTTAATGCAACCTTTTTGCTAAAAACCACAACTGGTAAGAGATCTTGGATAAATATGCCTTGCTATTGCCCCTAATCATAATTTCAATCAAAAGACTAACAAAGAATACTGGATTTGATGAGCTTAGATCAAAATAATGTCACAAAAACATCTGGTGTGTAAGTAGATTAAAAGGAAGAGAGGATAAAGTAGAATTAACCAAGAGCCAGTAGGCAAGGGATCCTAGGAGTATCCTTTAAACACTAGTGGATTAATAAGTCACCAAGAGTTAGGGTTAATATAGAGGAGTGAAATCCCTGACAGTAGTTATTGTTCTTCGGAAGTAGGTGTTACAAGCAGAGGGTTCAACTCTCCTTTTATTTAAGGGTTTACTGAGGCATCATAGTAAAATTGACTTGCTTCTTTTTGAGAGAGGTATAGCTCTCACTTCCAGCCTGAAATTTAGTCTCTGACTTGTCTGGCTTCTCTCATTCTCCCCAAGTGGATATCTGCGCTAGAAGATTAATGAAAGCCAAATTCCAAAACAACTGTGCCTAACATTGCTCAGTGTGAAAACAAATCTGCCTGAGCAGGCATGAGCATGAATATGTACCCAAAGGCCAGAGAGAACAGTGCAAAATGTGCGGGAGAGCCTTGCGAATCTGAGGTGGCGGTATGGAAAGTCGCTAAGAATGTCAAGACTGAAACTAGGAACGTGTGCTTTTGAAGAGATTATTTCTGCTTACTAGTTTTCTGCCTGTCTTATTCTTGTCTTTAATTTGTCTCATTCATTTAATTTGCCTTAAAAAAATAAAAGTAAGAAAGCTAAACATAAATAAATAAATAATTAGCCTTTTAATGCCCCTGGCAGTCTTTTCATAGGTTTGTTTTTAAATATATTAGCCAAGTGAGACTCAAAATTTTGGGAGTAGGTTATATGCAGGAGCAAAGCAGTGAAATGTTTTCTAATTAAGCAGCCAGGAACTTTTCTCTTGTCTGAATATGTAGTTGGATAGCAGTTATTTTGTCCATTGTTAGCATTTTGAATGAGAATATATAAAATAGGGCCATCCTATTTCATTATATTAAAGTTTAAAGATGCTGTAATTGGGAAGGTTAGACTATAAAGCTGTGTCAACAGTCATCTTGTTTAATTGTATGACCTGCAGGCTGGTGATTCAGTCACATGCTTATATTCAGTCACACTTTAGAAGCTAAACTGGATTCAACTGGTTTAATACTGGGAGGAGGCCCTTTAGGGTTTGAAATGTTCCCATAGGAAGTTGGCTTAGTGTTGAGTAGGTGGTTCTTTTCCTTTAGCCTTCAGGCTGCAGAATTCAGAGGTTTGAGGCTGTGTGTATGTGTGTGCATACATGGCCATGGGCTGTAGTTTGTGTGGCCACAAGCCAGACACACACTAGAGCCTGAAAGTTATCAATTAAAAAAAGTTCCCAGTAATCCTGCTTGTGTAGAAAAAGTCAAATTGCTTATTTACATTGCCAGTGAACTCAAAATGATTGACCTCTGAGAGCAGAAATGGATGATTTCTAACCATTATCTCATTTTTAAATTCTTGAAGAGCTAATGTACACTGCTTATAATGTAATGCATCTGTATCCAAGTGAGGTGTAAGAGTTAGTGTCTGCCTCTGGTGAACATTTTTATTGCATCTGTATGGTTTAACATACAATTTGGGGGATGTAATTTCGCATGTAAATATTTAGAGGAAATACCTGAATATATTACTTGCCTTTTATGTTCCTGGCCTTCTTGTCTAGATTAATTTACAGAAGTTATCTGTAATATGAAGCCTCTCATTACTGCATGAAATAGCTCTTTTTTTTTTTTTTTTTTTTTAGACGGAATCTTGCTGTGTCACCCAGGCTGGAGTGCAGTGGCGTGGTCTTGGCTCACTGCAACCTCCACCTCCTGGGTTCAAGCAATTCTCCTCCCTCAGCTGCCTGAGTAGTTGGGACTACAGGCATGCGCCACCATGCCGGGCTAATTTTCTCTGTATTTTTAGTAGAGACAGGGTTTCACCATGTTGGTCAGGCTGGTCTCAAACTCCCGACCTCAAATGATCTACCTCCCTCAGCCTCCTTAAAGTGCTGGGATTACAGGTGTGAGTCACCATGTCCGGCCGAAGTAGATTTTTATAGCTGTGATATAAGGTATAGCCCACATTTTCCTACTTTCATTTTTGAGGCAGAAAACTGAACAAGTGACACAGCCACAGTAGGAAGATGGCTTATCTGGTTGCCCTCTACATGGGAGCCTGGCAAACCTGGTTGCAATTTTTACAGCAGGCACTTGTTACCACAGTCCTACTTTTTCTTGTATCCATGATTTAAAAAAAGATTCCATATGGTATTCTATTGTATGCATATAACATTTTATTTAGAGTGCCTCATTGATGGGTATTATGTTGTTTCTTGCTTTTAAAACTGTTGTATCGAACTTTGTATGTGTCTTTGTGCAGGCATGTGAATATGTCTGTAGAATAAGGTCCTGGGAATTGCTGGGACAAAGGGTATTACATTTAAAGATTTGAGACGTACTTCTGAATTGTCTACCAAAAGAGTTGTACTGATGCTTACCCCTTCTGCATTGTTTCCCCTCAATAATGCCTTTGAGAAAGAAACACTTCTTAACCTGTTAATTACCTTTTAGCAGGTCTAAGCCCAACTCTTTTATTTTTCTATTCTTTCTTTTACTTTGTCCTTTCATTCATAAAATTATTTCTTTTCAGCTTTTAAAGATGTGCCAGAAATGAAATGGCAGGCTCATGTTTCACTGTTTGATGTGCAAGCTGTTAGGCTAAACATGCATGCATTATGAGTTTAGGGGGAAAAATGACTAAGTTGACAAATTTCAGTGATGTGATCATTGAAAAGTTAGACTGTAGGCTGGGCACGGTGGTTCATGCCTATAATCCCAGCACTGTGGGAGGCCAAGGCAGGTGGATCACCTGAGGTCAGGAATGTGAGACCATCCTGGCCCACGTGGAGAAATGGCAGCTCTACTAAAAATACAAAAAGTTAGCTGGGCCTGGTGCCTATAATCTCAGCCACTCGGGCGGCTGCGGCAGGAGAATTGCTTAAACCCGGGAGGTGGAGGTTGCGGTGAGCCAAGATCACGCCGTTGCACTCCATCCTGGGCAATAAGAGTGAAACTCCGTCTCAAAAAAAAAAAAAAAGAAAAAGAAAAATTAGAGTGGGACTGTCTTGAAGTAGCGTATGAGAGAGTGGCTATCACTGTCCCAGATATTTAGGAAGTGTGTAATAAACACGAATTTCCCCTCCCCACACATGCTGTCACAGATCTGCTAACAACAGGGCATTGACTGTAAAGCTTGAGGGAAGGCAGGTTTTAATCAAGACTCTCCTTGCTTAGAAACTTGACAAGTCCTGCCTTTATCATGTTTCCCTTTAGCATTCTCTTACCTTTCACATGAGGATTTCTTTTACATTACAGGAACAGCTGGTTGGTATATGTAACTCCATCTGTTTTTCTTTGATAGGTTCATCTGTTCGTTTCAACACTTCTTGTATTTTGATTTGATTATTCACATTCTTATCTTAGTCTGTGAGATGAAGTAGTTTGAGATTTAGTTTTCTACCATAATAAAAATAAATTGATTCCCACTTCCCCCTTTGTGGGGAGGGTGTATTTATCCTTTAGTCTTTAAAGTTTACTTAAATTTTACTTTTGTTAATTCACTAAAATAGAGGCACTGGAGGAGTTACTTCTCTATCAACATCAATATACCATTCTCTGTATTCATTAAAATTTAGGCTGTTACAGGATTTATTGTTCTTCGTGAAGTGAGAAAGTCATAATTCATTAGGTATCTTTTAATTATTGAAGTTGTTAGATTCTAACCTCGAAGTACTAACAAAGCTTGCTATAAATATACTGTTTCTCATTTTTGCTGTTTACCTTGTTGTTAATGGAGAGTCACTTTGTAGGAAAAAAAAGAGTATTTGAAAAAACTCAGGCACCTAGTTTTAAGAACAAGGGAAAATTACCTTCATAGCTTGTTGCTATTTTAGAGTTCTTAATCTATGCCCAAATATGAGCATAAAGGGATATCTACACCGAGTTATGCAACTATGCGTGAGTCTTCTGCAAGCGCGTATTTACTTGCTAGGGAAGAATGGAGGAACGTATTACAGGGTTTTTTTTTTTGGCAGCTACAAGGTGAGGTGCTTTTTGCACCAATAAGAACAGTAAGGACATGCTAAGCCTGAACATGATTTAATCAAAACAGTCATCTTTAGGAATTTATTATGGTAACTTCTCTGCTGTCATAGGATAAGTGAGGCATATTGAATGTATATTTTTATTGTGATCTTTTGAAGAGCAGATGTTAAGTGGCATGTGTGTGTTCCGTCACCTCTGTGTGGGTTGTTCTGTAGTAGAGAGGGTGTTCTGAAAATGGTCTCTAGGTAAATGGAGTGAGGTTTGTCTTTGTTTTGTTTTGTTTTACACTTCCACACAATCCCTTTTCAGTTCCTTGCAAACTGCTGAGTGTGTACTATTTTGCTAGCAAAGGCTGAGCCTGTATGAACCCAGCCATGTGCTTTGTCTGTGCATGTCCCCACACAGGGAAGCACACCAGAGAAAGCCATACTTCAGGGTAGACTGATTTCATTAGAACTTCATCATCACCAGCCTCAAATGGTTCTGGCCAGTAGTCTTTTTCTATCTGTGTGATTAACCCTTCTCTTCCTCACAGCACCTCCTCCCACCACCTTTTCTCACTGTTAACAGGTGATCTAGACTCTTAGTCTCCGAGAAAATTGAAGCCAACAAGTAGGAAGTCTTTTTTGATACAGAAGACGCAAACCTATCTTCATTTGCATCCATCTTCAACCTCCTGTTTCCTTTCAACACAGGAGTCCTCTCTCCACCTATCCATAAGCCTGTCCCCTCCTGCTGTGCCCTGGATCTTATCTCTGTCATTGCCTTAGAAACCTTTCGGTTATATTCAGCTTTTTCCTTCAGTAGATCTTTCTTATTGGATTTTAAGCATGCTGCAGCCTATTCTGTTAATAAAACAACAATCAACAAAAACACTCTCCCTTAACTGCATGCTTTATTGCAGCTACTACCTTATATTATTCCTTTCCTTTTATGACGTTGTTTTTATGCCGATAGATACATTTTGGTAACTCGTGCACATTGTTCTTTATGCTAAGTTTCACATAAATCTCTTGAGATCTTGGGTAAATCAGTTGAGTTCTTTGAACCTTATGCTACCACCAACCCATAATGCCCTCCCTCCCATAGTCATACATGTTTCCAGATGCTCCCTAGGTAATTTTTGATCTAACTTCTGTAATTCTTGATACTCATTTTCTGCAGAAAGAACTGAGACACAGGTTGCAGGATGTCCACAGTTAGAGCAAATTAGGACTAAATTACAGGACACCTGACTCACAGCTGTGTGCCTCATATGGTTGTTTAGCCTTTTCTCTCAAGTATGTAGAAGTTGTCTTTAAAAAATTTAAAGAATTCCCATCTACTCGGGAGGCTGAGGCAGGAGAATTGCTTGAATCCAGGAGGCGAAGGTTGCAGTGAGCTGAGATCGCATCACTGCACTCCAGCCTGGGTGACAGAGCGAGATTCTATCCCAAAAAAAGGAAAACAAAAATTTAAAGAATTATGGCTGTGCACAGCGGCTCACGCCTGTAATCCAGCACTTTGGGAGGCTGAGGCAAGCAGATCACTTGAGGCCAGGGGTTCAAGACTAGCCTGGCCAACATGACATAAACCTCTCTCTACTAAAAATACAAAAATTAGCTGGACATGGTGGCACATGCCTGTAATCCCAGCTACTTGGGAGGCTGAGGCAGGAGAATCGTCAGAGCCCAGGAGGTGGAGGTTTCAGTGAGTCGAAACTGTGCCACTGCACTCCAGCCTGGGTAACAGAGCAAGACTCTATCTCAAAAAAAAAAAAAAAAAAAGTGGAGGGACGGATCCAAGATGGCCAATAAGAGCAGCTCAGGATTGCAGCTCCCAGCGAAAGCTCGGAGGGTGAGTGGACACGCATTTCCAGACAGATTTTTATTGCCCACAGACCAGGAGATTCCCAGGCGGAGGAGCCCCACGGGTTGCCAGCATGGCTGTTTCGGCCTGCATGGCTGCTTCGGCCAGCGCCCCGGCG